>PVJX010007635.1:0-69975 GCA_004027295.1 Dolichotis patagonum
CAAAACAAGCAGTGCACCCCATGGGAGTGAAAGGGGAGGAATTGTCTAAAAAAGGGAGGCAGAGGATACTGTTAATGGGGTAACAAGATTTAAAATTTACATTATTCTCACCACTCTGCTTGGATGGATTACATGCTGTTCCAGTTTGTCTACTTACGCTAGACTTGAGGACATGGTCAGCTATCCCAAAAATAAGAGGCCATATTATAGTAATCATCCCTAATTTTCCTATCAACTTAATCTGAAGCCCTTTATAACTTACACTGTCTTATTATGACTGATCTTATTTGAATCTGGTTTGTTAGATTGCTACTTTGTATTGACTGATTTTATTTAAATCTGTTATGATTGACAGCATCAAGTCTAAGTGTATAGGCAACTACACTGAAGATGACAAGATTCACTAAGATACCCACTCTGGTTTGATTATTACTTGCTTTTGAAATCTTATAATATCTCCAATGCTTCTTTTTTATTAATGTTGTTATACACTGCTGAGACACCATGGTAACCATTTTAGATCACCTTGTATTGCAGTTTTATGTGACTCTTTGCCTCATGCTTTTCTAGGAATTGTTTTTTTATCTTGCTTTGTTTTGTTTTTCCCTCTAAAACAGAAATGATAGATATACATGTAGAGACTCATGCATGTGTAGAGCTTATAAACAGTTTACAAGAACCAACTATATAACACTTGTTTAAATGAACAAGTACTTTTAAGAAAAAGAGACACTACAATACCCAGTGCTGCCTCCATAATGTCATGATGTGAAGTCCAGAAAAACTATCACTTTTTGTTCAAAGTGATCTTAGCTTGCTTTGCCTTGTTTAAGTTCAACACACATTAAGGTATGGACAGCTGTTTTGAGGAGAATGACAGCCATTCTTGGCTTCCCTAATGTCTGGTCTTCAAGACCTGAAATGCCCTCTTCATCCTCCTCAGATCAGTTCCATACTAGGTTATTTCATGTGAATTCCCTGTATGTGACAATATGGACAACTAAGAGTCAATATGATAGAGAGTGAATATCTCTGATTGTCTAGTTTTGAAATTTTTGTCTCTTACATTGCTTTCTTGTGATCCACTTTGCTCTGTTTTGTTGTGTTTAATTCTACCCTTTTGATATAATTGCATGTATATTTGCATGGGTAAGATGGATGACCATATTGCTGTTTTTGTCAGATTGTGGAGAAGAACTGTTAACAGTCTCACTGTTTGAATGTCTACTTTACATGTTTTAACTTTGAAAATTGAGCAACTATTTCCAAGAAGTCAGTATGTAATTTGTCAAGCAATAATTTCTTAGGTTTTTTTGTTGTTGTTCTTTTCCTTTTTTCCTTGGAATACTGTATTGTTGCTACCCTTTATTCTATTTTGTTTTGTTTTTTTTCTCTTTAAATAAAATTATTTTTTAAAAAAAGAGACAATGGGAAAAACTTGCCACAGTCTCTTTCATTAAGGAAACAGTCCTCTATACAGCTGATGAAGTTGAGATTGCCTGAAGAATGCTTCAAGCCCATCTTAATCAAAAAAAGGATGTTAAGAGAAAATGAACCACGAGAATGGATGCGTTATACCCTAAGTTTAGCCCTTTATAACTCTTGAATGTCAAAGTTTCATTCAGCATCTGTCTCATATCCCATGAGGCACTAAAAATTTTATCTCATATACCTATTCCTCATAAAATATTGGGTAATTACTGTATGTTAAAGCATTAATTATTTCCTTAATTTCATTGTGCTTATAGTCTAGTACAGAGTACTCATTGTAAACATATTAATAAATAAAGATATGATACATTCAGTGGTAATATCTGCCACAGAAGTAATACAGAGCATAGGAAAGAAAGCAGCAGTGGTGTGTGCTATTACATAGAGAGAATCCAAAGAAAATGCGCATGGAGCTAATGCGCATGGAGCTAAGACTTGAGGCAAGTGAGGTGTGGCCCTAAGAGGATATTTAGAGCCACAGGATGAAATCATGGCAAGCCAAGAATGACTGAGTGCACGAAAAGCTTGCTTTGGTTGCTACTGGAAAGGTAAGAGCGGCTATGGAGTAGTGACTGGGAGAGAAGAAAGAGATGAGATTATTGAGGTAGTGATGAACAGATTCTGCAAGATTCTTAAGTTCCTGGAGGAAATTTAGACATTTCATCTGAGTGTGACATGGCACTCTGGCTGCTACACTTAGAATCAACTCTAGGATACCAAGGGTGAAAGTAGAGACCGGGTGAAAACAATGGACCAGACAAAACATGGTGCTTGATGGTTGGGTCTTAGATGTGACTGTGAACATGGCCAAAAATAGATGGATTCCCCAGGTCTGTCACATATAGATGCATCAGTATCTATTGTTGCATTGTTTGAGTAGAAGACGGGATCAAAAGCTTTGCTGTGAAAAAAAAAATAAAAAATAAAAAATAAAAATAAAAAAAAAGCTTTGCTGCGTTCCAGAATCAAGTGTGTTTTTAAAACAAGACATCAATTCTTTCTAACCCTGATTTTCTACGACATGAAAAAGCCAATCACAGGACATGGCTGAATCTTAAATTTATCAACCTAAATAAAATTTTTAAATTAGAATGCAAAGAAGTTCTTTTCACCCTTCAAGTGCTATCTACCTTTTCTGTATCATCACTGAAGTAGGATTTGAGAAAGGGCTTTAGCTATACCATGACGGGCTCTACTTGAATACAAAGGAAATCCACATCATATGCTGTGAGTTACTAAATATGGGAATGAATTCTTAAAATATCCTTCAATTCCAGCCTGCCTGGGACATTTTGGGGAGGGATGGTGGCTCCTCCAGTTTCCTCCCATCTTTGTGACTTGAAGTTCAGAAGGAGCTGATGACCAAACACTGTTACATAATCACTCTCTGCTGGTCTCTTGCTGTGCAAAGTTGCCCTTAAAAAGTCAAACAAAAAGTGCTGTTGTGTAGGCGGCCAGAGTTGGAAACCAAAACCACCACCTGGCTGCAAATAGGTCATTGATTTTCTTCAAATCTGGCCTACAATTCCTCTCTCAAAGAGAATTAACCTGCTGCCAAGTTTTAAAGTTTATGATCGCAACCTTTTGGGAGCAATAAAGTATAATATGGGTAGAAGATCTTTACATTGCTTCCCCCCCGCCATTCCCCCCTTCCTACTTGTGATGAGTGAAACATCACAAGGATTTTTCCCCTTTCATAAAGTACTACCTCAGGGTTAAAAATACAGCACCCACATGAAGCTTCTGTGTATGATGACTGTGGGGTTTTGTGTGTGTGTGTGTGTGTGTGTGTGTGTTTGTGTGTGTGTGTGTGTGTATATGCACACACATACCTGTGTGTGCCTGTGTATCTATGAGTATCTGCTCCTTTTCAGGATTAGAAAGGGAGATGTCAGGCATTAGTCACGCCTAACAGGGGATAAAATAAAAATGAAAATGGCCTTGTTTAGTTTTGACTCTCAGAAACTTCCTAATTGCCAAATATAAAAGGCATTTTGCAGGGTAAACCTGAATTTACTGCAGCATGTGATGTTGGTATAACTCCCTAAAACATATCTTTTATGTTTTGCTGTCACTCAACAACTGTTGATTGATTGATTATCATGTGTCAAGAGGAACTGAGAAGACAATGCTTCCTCAGGAGTCTGATTTCTTTTCTGATGTCCTTTCTCTGGCTTTTCCTTGTAAGCCCATCTGCTTTCTTTTGCTCATCCTTTAAGCAGTCATCCTTGGAAGACTTTTCTCCTCATTCTAGTGGTTTCTGGAATCCCATAGTGTTGATGGGTGCCCGTACAGCGATGTCTTCCAGTTGTACATCTCAATCCAAGGCCTCATCCCTGAGCTCCACGACTGCCCTGCCTGTGTGCACGCACCAGCATTATTGGATTTGTTAAAAAATTAAATAGGCACTGCGTGCTCATTGCAATAAGTAAAACAATACAAAGACATAAGGGAATAGCAATTATTTCTTCTTCCCCTCTCCAGTTTCACTGTGCTGAGAAAGGAATGCTAACTGGTTAATTCCTATTTTTAAGCAACTTCTCCATTCATACTCATAGGAATCTATACATATGTCTGTTTATATTTAAGGCTTAAGTAGATATTTCTATGTAAGTTTTCCATAGGCATCTCAGTCCCAGTGCATCTTATATTTAGCCTTTAGACCCAAACATCTATGCCTTTAGTTCATTTTTCTTGCTTTGAATCTGGAATCACACAACAGTATTCTAATCTACCAGTTTATTCATTCTTATCACCATATTTATATCTACTATTTTTCCCTCTAATAGTTGTTGTCTCAAAATGAAAATTTTATCTGCTTAAACTCTTTCTGTTGATCCTCAAAACTTATATAAAAAATCAAAACCCCCTCTCCTTGCATACAAAGGCCTATAGAGTTTGGCTTCAATGCCCGTTTTCACAGCCTCTCAGTTCAGCACGTGCCCTTCATCCTCACTGTCTGTCTTGCTCATTCTATTCTTCATGCTTTCTCCTCTGCCCTTTTGCATATGCTCTTCCCTCTTCCTGGTGATGACTAAACAGCATCAGATATCACCCTCTCTACTGGTTTTGTGCTATGTCAAATTTCCCATAAAAAGCCAGACAAAAGTGCAATATCTTATTCATACTTCCATAACAAAATATCATAGACTGTGTGGTTTAAGTAATACTTCTAGAGACTGGAAAGTCCAAGGTCAAGGGCGAGCAGGGTTTGTTATCTGGAGAGGGCTCTCTTCCCAGCTTTCAGATAGCCACCATCTCATTGTATCTTTATATGACAAGGATAGAGAGAAAAATCTCTCCCTCTTTCTCTTCATGTAAGTCCACAAACCTATCTGAGTAGGGCCCCACCCTCCTAATATCATTTAATTTACTTTTAAAGATGCTGCCTTCAGATACTGTTCCGTCTGGAGAAATAGGTTCAACTCATGAACTGGGAGAATGAGAAGGAGGAGAATTCAGTTCCCTACAAGATGGGAGGGTTTTTCCTCTTCTTGGTATAGATATTGAGAGTAGGTACTCTGAACCAGGCTGCCTGAATTTGAATATTCTGCCACCTATCTCTGAATGAGTACCATCAGGTTATTACTCCTCTGTGTTTCACATTCCCTAATGGAGCAACTTTAAAGCCTGTACATGTGGTGCACATGTCAGAATCAACTGAAACACGTTATTAGAGCACAGGTTACTGAAGCCCACCAGCATGCTTCTCAGTCGGCAGGTCTGGGGTCGGATCTGAGAATCTGGGTTTCTAGTAAGTTTCTAGAGGAGACTTATGGCACTGTTGGAGGCACTGCACTTAGAAAACCACTTCCTTATACTAAGATAGGGCTGATATTGACACTTGCTTCATAAAGTTGTATTTTTTTGAACTATTAGATGAGTGACACGGTAAAGTACTCAGAACAGTGACTAATGCTAATTTTCAATGAATGTTGGGTATCATTATTATTCCATGCCTACAAAATTGTATGTGTTTATAACCACTCATCTTAAACTTCAATTTGCTGGAAAGCTTCCTGACATTCCCTGGCAGAGAGTGGGACCACACTTCTGTAGCCTTCTTACCTTACTATAGAGTTTACCAATGGGATTGTCACTACTTACACCTTACATGCTTGTTTATATGCTCCATGGACTGTGAGATGAGCTTAAAAGATGGGTATTCTCTACTATTTGCCTTTGACTTTCTAATACATGCCTGATACAGAATCTGTCTACTGAACATATTTGGAGTAAAGAAATTAATGGCAATCTGGTTAAGTTCCACCTACATTTTAACATGTGAGACTTTCTCCTTGTGCAGTGGTTCTCCAATTGGCCAGCTATTGTCACCTTTTAAACCATGTTAAATCCTGGGCTCCTCCTCAGGCCAATCAGTGCAGAATCTGTGGAGGTAGGGCCTATACCTTTGTAAATACCAAAGTTCCTTAGAAGATTTTAATGTACTGTGTAGCTGGCTTGAAACAACTAAGCTAGGGGAATGAAATCCATTAAAATGTATATTTCATTCAACATTATCAATCATCTACTCCTGACCATGAATTTATTTCTCTTATCCCACTATAAATTGCCAGCTTCAAGCAGTTTTGAAAGGGGGTAAATAGAGAAATTAGCATTTGTAGAGCACTTTACAGTTTTCAAAGCACTTTCATATCCAGTGTGTCATCAAAATCTTAAAATAACCCAGCGAGGAAGGTATCATTCTTTACAAATGCTTTGAGGCAACAGCCCAGAGAGGGAAGGCGCACCAAACCCCTGAAAAGGAAGTAACAAATCAGCAAAATGCCATCTGCCAGGTTTGGTGTTGTTTTTTTTTTTTTTGCTCTTGGACAATCTGTTATCAACAATGCTACCCACAGGCCATCTTGGCTATTCATCCGTGACTTGGGCCTCAAACATTATTCTCCACTCAGCTTTTGACATGCCTTGCTCCATAGCTGGTTAGTGACTTTTGCTTTGCCCTTTGGCATCTGAGATTGGCTTGGCTCTTTTCAGCTGCTTTTCAGGAACTGACTCCCTCGCATTTTGTAGGCGCTAGTGTTGGTTTGATTTTATTTAAGCTCAGCAGACTTAAATGACTTGCCCAGAGCAGCCAGGCCTTACATTCAAACCCAGTTGTAATAAGAAACAAAACAGGAGGATCCAATGCTTTGAGTCGAAAATGGGCACAGAGGAGGGAGAAAGATGTGAAAAGAAAAGAGGGCAAAGGACTCATGCTTTGCCCTTTGCAATCCTGCACAGGATCACTGTTGAGTTGTCGGCATATGATTAGACTATAAAATAGAAACAGCAATTATGAAATATGCTAGAATTAAAACATCCTCAAACAAAATTTTGCTCATAAAAGTGCTTTCCTAGGTATACTGTTTCATTTCAGGAATGGCAGTGGCTCAACAATATTTTTGGAGGTGCAGCCAGAACCTGAAAGCACTTGTAAATATAATTAATGGTGGCAAATACTTGTCCTTTGATGAAATAATTTATGTTTGAATAACAGTCATTTGGAGCCAAATATGATGAATATGAAAGAGGACAGGGAAGATTAATAGGGTTTGTTTAGGAAAGTCCTGGGCCATAAGCCACTCAGGGTGTTATGCATGCCATTTTCAAATTTTGTATCCATTGGCTCTGGCATGTTGCTCGCCATAGAGTAGGTGATCAATAGATATGTTTGATGGAAAATAAACAAATTAATGAATGAGTATAAATTAATTTGGTGTGAGGTCCAGAAATTGATGTCTTCATAAAGGAAATACAGAACTGTTCTAACTTGTAGAATATTATTTAAGAGTATCAAGAGCCACAATGGGACTAGCAATTGTTGGTGGTCACGTCTTACTAGGAAATACAGGTCATGATATGCTTGTTCATAGGCATGTATGTGTTCATTCAAGTGTACACATATTCACACACACAGTTCTATCACTTTACAGCCCTACATTTTCTATCCATATGCAAATATATATGAGACACTGACAAATGTATGGAAAGAGAGTTAGATCTTCTTAGTTATGGATAGCTGTTCAGAAGAGAGGGAAGAAAATGAAGACTTATTAAAATTAAAAGAGGATAGAGGGAGATTTGATACACTGAATGGTTAGACACAAGATTTGCTGCAAATTATAGGTGCCTCTCATCTCTCCATTCCTGACACCAGGCAGAAGATTTCTCATCTACTTTGTGAACCTATCCCTTTAAAACACGAATGTTCCTAGCAAGCAGAGACCAGGACAACACACTATGTCATAGATCTAGATTTGGGCTCTCAGAAACATTTTTTGGGGGAATAGAACCCCCTTTATCTATCCTCTATGAATTGTGGATGGAAGAATAATGCCAAAGTAAAATATCCTATTTATAAAAACAACCAGTACTAAGATCATATCATAGGAAAATATTTTTAGGTTGTTGGAAGGAATAGAAAATGTGCTTTCTTACAAGTTACTTTTAAAATGTTATTGGGAAAGGCAAAAAACGAAATAAAATAATCCTTCCATAGTCTCTTGTATTGCAAAATGATGAGAGATAAAGAATGTCAGTGTTACTCCTTTGTGCACGACACAAACATCGAGATATACAGCCAAACATCTCATAAACATCATCAGCATCTTCTTCACGCATCAGTGTCTGTCTAGTTCTAATTTAAACTTTCCATTGCAATAGTAGCATGGTAAAAGTCCAAGGTCATGAATTGGTACACTGAGAATATCCTTTCAGTTGTAGCTTTCACCAGTGAAATCTTGACCTTAAGTAAGCTGACCCTGAGCAAGTCATTACCCTAATCAAGTTTTCCCCTGAGCTTTAGTTGCCTTCTAAATACAATGAACTGATTGGAGTAAATAAGGGTGGGGTCTCTTTGTTTCACAATGTGATGAGAAAAATAAGCCAGAACCATATAGTTCTGTAATTGCCCCAACAGTGTCTTCTGTAAAGATCCGAGCAGACATGGTCACGTTTTCTCCATTGAATTCTATTGAAGGGATGCTTTAGTGGCATTGCTTAAGTTCAAAAGAGGACATTCTTCTCTTTCCTTCTTCATGTGAAAAAAAGACAGATAAAGATTTTTGATAAATCACCCAATAAGGGGAAACTAAGAATTTCATGCAATTATATGGTTCCTGAAGGTTCTTCTAATTGAATTATCACAGGCGCCTGTTGGGCATTCCTGGACATGTCCTTTTTATTCCATTAGTATTACCTCTGTGGATCCTATAAATGCCATTAACATAAGGCAGATATTTGCTTTCAATAAGATAACACAGATGATTTTGTCTAATTGTCTCTCTAATCCCTCCCCCTCACAGCCTGGGAAATGGCTTGCAAATGCTCAAATCCAGTCTTTTATTATTGCTGATCAAATTGCTTTGGAAACATGACAGTGTTGTTTGGGAAGCTTTGGGTCTTTCCCTCCACCCATCCTGTGTTTGTGGCTTGAGACTATGGGATGGCTACAATAAACTATTTCTACTGAGATCTCCATCACTTAAGCAGACGGGGAGGATAGAAAAGGCAGGCAGAGCCTGCCCCAATTCTTACTGCACTGCTTGCGGATAAAAGCAGTTTTTTGCCTCACAACCTGGCTGCCTTCCCTCCTCCCAGGCTCCTCTATCCTGGTGGGTAGTTTTATTGGTGTTACAGCCAATGCAATAAATCTATCTTGCTGCCTTTGTAGCCTGGCTATTATTCAGTCAAATTTTAGTTATTCGTGGGCTATTTAATCTTGAATATTTCTAATCTAGTTTGTTTTTTTACTTATTCAGGATGTTTGATTATCTACCCTGCATTTTTGACTACCTGATAATTCATTCATTTCTGCATGTTGGCTGAGCAGGGTAAAACTTGATCCGTTTGGCCCTTGTGCTTTCACACGGTGAAATATTTGTGGGAAAGCTTGAGTAAAGCCAGTTTTAAGTGTTCCACAAATGCATTTATTCATGTTTTTGCCTACTACCATAAATAATCCAAAGTTGAACAAAAGGTCTGGTCACTGGTCAGTGGTAGTAATAAAAGTTGAAACTCCACTGTATCAGGAAGATGAGTGATGTTCTTAATAAGACTAGAGCGTGGACAGGCTCATTTCCTTTTCCACAGCACAATATATTCACAGACCCAGGCGGTAGAGTAAGGAGGGTGGTAGGAGTTAGACTGAGTTTTGGATCAGAAAGCCTTTCTGGTGGGTCTTTAATCTTATCTAAATTTTTGAAAATCATTTCTTTCTTGGACTAATCCTGTGATAATTACTAAGTCCATTGATTCATAGCAGAAGTAGGTAAGCACTGGTACACTGAGAAGTGTGATGAGTACTGGGCTCTCAGCTGAAGAAATCAGTCTCTTGTCTTCACTGGCAAAGGAGGTTCAAATCAGAATACTCTTGACTTTAAGAGACTGGTATGGATTCTGCACCAAAGATGGGAGGTAAAAGGAGGAAATTAGGTTTGCAAGAGTTTCCTGTTATGTCTGCTCATGGCAAAGTAATTATTGGAATAATTGCTCCACTGTGAATGTGAACTCTACAATTAAGTTGTTTCCCATTATTTTCATTATTCCAATTGATTGGTGCCACTTATAAACCTATTTGAAAGAATTATGGTCTTTCATTATAATGTTTTACTTTTAATGTCATGTTAAACCAAGATATGTATAAAGGAAATGTAAGAAAAATATATCTCATTTCTATAATGGAAAATAAATCAGGTCTTTGTAAACAAATCTGATAACTCTATATTTGTAGCTTAAAATTTTTCAGTTAGAGAACTGCAAATTTCCAGTGTTTCTAATCTACGTTTCTTCTATACACTTTAAAAGTGAAAGAATAAAACATCGTTGGAAAGAGACAGCCAGGCTATTAATTCCTGTGTCCCCAAGGGCTACTATAGTTTGTTCTCATCTTCATATGCACCAGAATTTTATCCGGTTCAGTTTGAGGTGTCTTAAGCAGTGTATTTCCCAGAGGAAGAAGATTGGGGAACAAAGCTTGTCATTAAAAAGCCTTCCAACTCCAAGTCTAGCAGCCTCTTGAAATTTAGCCTGAGAAGCACTCTGTGCACAAATAACCACTTGTCCCATTAGGACACAAGTTCTGACGGGGCTTTTTAGCTGTGAGATTCTGGATTTGTGAACAAGTACTCTGTGGCTGGGAAGCTAATGGAGGTATTATACTTTTCTAGATGAACAAGATACTTGGAAAGTTTACTTAATGACATAGCCAGAGTTCTTTAAAGTAGGAAGACATTGAGGTTCTATTCTTGGCTGCTGAAGGAAATACTTGGCCTTAGCTGATTCTTAGATTGATGTGCTTAAAAACAGCAAATATTTACGGGCCAAGCAACCATGCTAAGGTTTGAATGATCCTATTCAGTCCTTACTATAACCACTGAGGGAGATATGATGATCACTTACACTTTCTATGTAAGAAAGCATACATCTGCTAAAATGACTCATCCATGATCATATAATGAGTCCAGAACTGCCATAGGACAATGTGACCCGAGAGTCTGTTGTCTTAACCACAGCCCACTGTATATCACTTTGCCTGGATACAAGCTGCACTCTGTGATCCCAAAGCTCACTTCCCTTCCTGGGAAACTAAAGTCCACCCGGGAGGAAGACTTTCCAGAGGAGCTCACTTTGCCTACAGCTGATTCAAAGGGGGATCGACATGCTTTTCTTTATCAACTCCCACCAAGGGAAAAAGGAAAAGAGAGAACAGGAGTCTGCCAACTACGACAGATGGTATGTAGGCTGTTTTTGGAGATAGAAAGAAGGTTTTTGCTGGCTGACAAAGAACAAGAGAAAGAGATTGGAGAGAGTGTGACATAAGCAGAAAGAGCTGCACTTGAAATATATGTGGAAGAGAAGAAGATTGAGGGATAGAGGCTATCCTAGGCAACAGATGGGTAAATAGACTAGAAAAGACATTTTTAAAATGTCACATAACTGCAGCCTAGTGAAGGAAAGTGAGTGAGGAAAAAGAGACAATCAGAAACGAGAAGAGCAAGCTCCTCTCCACAGTGATTTTCAGCTTCTTAACCGGAATCCTTGAGAGATCTAGAAGGAGTCCTCCCATACATGAACTGAAGGACCACAAAGACTCCTAAAGGAAACTTGCCCTACTAAGGAGTTGACCTGGAACAGAAGAAAAGTATTAGAATGTTCAGAGGAAGCTTCAATTTTATTAGGCCTTATTGTTGTTAACTGAGATCCAGAAAGAAGGACAGTAAGATATAATAAAATTTCTGTCTGGTTGGACATTATAGATGCACGTACCACCTGTTACCAAGCTCCAAGGGCCTCCCTAAATCTTGGTTGAGGGCATTCTGATGGTATGATTAGTATCCCACATATTCTCCTTCCTTTTTGCTTCACAAACCCATCTTAAATTATGTATGCACACGACTTAATGTTAAGATGGTTTATTCATGAGTTTGTCTTTGGAGACAGGCGATAGACAACTTGCTTTAGTGAAGGTCTCTCTGGAGAGTGACAGAAACACAATGTGTTACTCCATCAACTTGATGAGGAGAAAACATCTCAATGTAGGGGCCTCTGTTTCAAATAATGATCAATGTTCCTTGGTTCCCAAGTTGAGAAGCGTTTATATTGACACACTGCTTGAGGTAAAAGATCAAAAGATTCTTCAGCATCTGACAGGACAGGTCAGTGTTAAGGAGGACAGATTAGTTTCTCTGATTGTTTGGACCTGGAACAAACCTAAAAGCAGCTTATTATCCTTGAGGGAATTTACTATTGTTGGTTGTGGTTCTTCTCTGGAAGACAGTGAGGACAACTAGATTAATCATTCTGCCACATTTCTATAAGGTTCACTGTGGGCAGGGGCTTGAACTGAGGCAGGGCTGTCTTCAACTTTATCCATTTTGGGATGTTTGGTTACTGCAGGATTCAATTAACAAAATGAGCTTGTTGACAAACATGCCTCACTTGCCTGTCAGGTGACTCCACTGTGAATATTTTGTTAATTGCATCACAAGAGAATTAAACATATCTTTTTTGAGGTCCCTTCCTAGAAGTCTTTGGTGTCATTCATTCGGATTTTTAGAACCAAATATAACTGGAACTAGTGCTTTCAGTTAGATTAGGGAATGCAAAACTGTAATTTATAACTGCATTAAGAAATTTTAAATGTTTTGTCACATTTGGGGCTGCATTGAAAGCATCAGTTGTGTCTTTTCCTCATCTTCCTGCACCCTGGCCTTCTTTGCCACTCCAGGGATGCCCCGGAGCTACAGAGTTCTCCACAGTTATTTTATGCTTTGTCCTGTGTCAGCTTCATTGAAAATATCAATCTGGGGCTGGGGATTTAGCCCAGCAGCATAAGCAACTGCCTTGCAAGTGCACAGTTGTGAGTTCGATCCCAAGCTAGCAAAGCCTAAAAGAAGTGTCATATAAAACATGAGTGAAAGAGGTAAATTTTACTGTAAATCTATAAGCTACAGTTTCCATGTTTCTAAAATAACTCTCAGAAAAGATAGGTGTGGTTTTATTTTCTATAAACCATGACTGACTTCTTAACTTATACAAAATACTGAGATGAAAGCTCTGTGAAGGTACACAAATGGGAAGTGTAATACATGCAGTGTGTTACACTTATAGGGAGATTAAACAAGAAAACTTCAGAAGTTAAGAGGTGCCGTAAGAGTTAAATAAATATAAATATAAACGGATCATGGGGCACTTAGAGAAACTACAGTGGTACCTCAGTTCACGAACACTTGTGTTTGCAAATTAAAGTTTTGGCTCACAAACAGAAGTGTTTGCAAAATTTTGATTTAGTTTGCAAACTCTGCATCGAGTGGCAAACACAACCACAACCATCTTTTCCACATAAATGTGGTTATCATTTCCAAAATTGTAGAACAAATTAAGGTCGTGAACCGAGGAACCACTGTATTACTTTCCCCTATGGGAAAACTCTCCAGGTATCTGCATGGCTCACTGTTCCACTTTCTAGTTCTTGCACAAATCCTCTTTGAAAATTACCCTGACCATCCCATTTATTCTTGCAACCTTCCTCTACTGCTCTAATCTTTGCTATATTTTCCCCATAGAACTTATTACCTTCTAACAAAAATATAGCTCATTTATTTTTGTTATTGTTTATTGTCTGTCTACCCAACATCAACAAAATATAATCTTCAGAAGGTCAGGGATTTTACTTTTTTTGTCTGCTTTGTTCATTGCTATTTCCCCAGCTCCTAGAAAGTGTATGGAATCACAAAGGAGCTCAATAAATATTTGTTATTCTCATTAGATGAGCTTGAAATTGAACTAGATAGAATGAATAGGAAACTGAATAAGTTGCAATGCCTACTGCAAGGAACTCACAAAATGATACTAACTACAAAGATAACAATAATAACTGCAAAGATAGCAGCTATTATTTATCAAGCTCTTATGGACCAGTCATTGTACTCAGCTCGTTTCACTGTCTTATTTAATTTTCACAACAGTCATTTGAGATAGATGCTATCTCTATTTTATTGATGAGAAAATAGTCTTAGAAAATTTAAATCATTCGGGCCTATGTAACACATTGAGAAAGTACTTTTATAGACTTTCTGTCCAAGACTCTTTCACTCTAAAATAGTATTATAAATTATAGAACATTTCAAAGCATATACAAAAGTAGGAAGATTCATATCATGAATCTTGTATATCTGTCATTCAGCTTCAACCAAAAATGAGAAATCCATGTTCAACCTGCTTCCCAGAGTTTATGGTCTTCACTATTTGCTACATACTCAATGGAGAAGTAGAACATTTACTTTTTAAGAGCAGAAAGAATGGAAGCAACACACAGGTAGGATTAGGATGCCTTCATGATTTCTTAAGTTAAACCCCCTTTCTCCTGCTTCTTGCAAGCTAATTCTCCATTCAGATAAAACAGTAGGAAATGAAAGCCTCTTCCACCCCTCTGCGTTTGACCCTGAGCCCAGGATGTGTGAAGTTTGCTCCACAGGAAAATAGCATGAGAACTCATTTTGGTAAATATATGCACTTTGTTTGTGAGGAAGACTTTTCTTCTAATTTGCATCACTGCCAAGAATTTCAGTGTCCAGAAAAACAAGCTCAGAAAGAAAGACAAAATAGCTCAGGACAATACCAGATATCTCTAGCTGGGCTACTGAGGTTCAAGGCTGATGGAAAGTCAGGCAGACTGTACGCACCATAGCAGGTTCTGTCAAGGGTCAGGCACAACTAGAGTGGGAAACAGTTGACTTAGAGTAACTGCAGAGTTTGGTTTGTAAGAGGAGGATTCTAGGCAGTCTGATTTCCCAAAGAGCCCCTCATGATTTTTGAAACCTCTTTCTAAACACCTATCATTAGAAAAAAGCCAGACTTTATTTGTCCCTCCTGCTCCCTCTTCCCCTCCTTTTTCCTTTTCTAAATAGTTGAGAGAAAACTATTAGGAATTTGAATTGGTAAAATCAGACTTGGATTTAGACTCTGCCTGTCCCACTTGTGTGACCTCAGATAACCAATAAACTTACCTAAATCCTAGTTTCCTTACTATAAAACAGATGTGCTGTTTACAGTTGTAGAATGTCTTCAGTGACACCTGGAACATGTCAGTTCTATGGAAATCAAGTTGGGAAATTCTCTGTCATTGTCACCTAACAGTTTTCTCACATTTATTAATAAATAAGGAAATTCCTAGTGAGATATAATCGTAACTATCATTGTTATACTTTTACAAAAGAGGAAATTAAAGTATCCATGAATCCTAGTTAAGTGAATCCTAGTTAAATAAATCTTAGATCTCCAGTGATCCACATCCAACATGCTTTTTGGAAATGATACAGGAACTTGGAGCCAAGATGTACCTTCCTAAATTCTCTTTTACACCCCGGAGTCACAGCTTTGACCTGTATTACCTCCATATTGATACCTCCGAAGATATTGACTAGAAATGATGCCATGCTCAGGCCATGATTAGTGTAAGAGACCAGACACTGTCCTTGTGCCAAACATTGGGTCAGTCATGTACACATGGCTAAAGCTGGTGAAGGTATCATTAGTCTTTCCTTCCCCACTTTTGTATCCAGATTATGCAATGGAGGGCCAAAGAAGTAATATAACTTGCCAATAGTCAAAACTGGAATCCTGTCCTTCAGGTCAGCTTGTCCTCTTACCTCTTTGGGGACACCTCCTTGCTCAGGAGCAATGAGGGGATTGGGAGTGCAGTGGTGTAACAAGGAACAGGGTTCCTTATTCTCTATCAACGTGTCAGCAGGATGGCCACATCTCCCACCCAACTTGGGATTTAAGGCATAAGGTTATGCATTTAATTGCTATCCATGAATCATCTTTGGCAGGCTGTTTTGCTAAGCATATTTTGTGTTTAAGTACAGCAAATTCTTTCAGAGTTTCAGGCAGTCATTATGATAAATCTCTGATGAATAAAGGCAATGATCATAGGCCTGCATGTATAGGAGATTATCGTTAGCCATTGAAGAAACATGACTCCTAAACAGAATATGTCTATCAGGACCTATCATTCCTTGTTGGTAACAATTTCTAGAATCTGGATACTGGAAGAGACAACATCTGATAAAGTGGTTGACAGGATAAGCTCTTGATATAGTTTCCCGGGGTTCAAATGCTACCACACTACTTCCTAACTTCAAGATCACATTAGCATATTATGAGACTTTCAGTATTTCAGTTTCCTTCTCAGTGCAATGAGGATCATAAAAGTGTCTGACTCATAGAATTGTTCTGAGGATCAAATGAGTTAGCATATAATTAAAAACATAGAACAGTGCCTGTAAGTATTAAATGATTAATAAATGATGGATATTTTAACAAATGGCTCTCCAGATTATAAGCTACTTTATCTCCTCATGCCTTATGATTCTCCCAATTCTACCTTCAATTGGCTCATTCTTAGGAAATTAATAGCAGTAATACAGCTGGGATGCATTACCACACTTGTCCTGCAGGGGATGCTCGCTCTCTAATGGCGGTTCTTTCCATATGGGAAATCATCAACGTTTAACAAGTGACATTAAAACAAAATTTTAAGGGCAACGTACGAAGAAAATATGTAGTTAAACAAAGCTTTAAAAAAACGTGTTTTTTTACTGTGGAACTTTTCAGCCTCTCAAATATGCTAAAGTGCCTTATAAACCTTTGGATATCTATGGCGTGGGGATGGGAAGTGTACCACCTTCCCCAGTTTTTCTGATCACAAAACTTTGTCTTTTCCCCCACGGGATACCCATTAACCATTTCAGGGATAATTCATCTTCTACTAAACCGAGTTTGGCTATCACTTCACTCGGACTGCGTTAAAAATGGTATTATTCAAAGTGTGGTCTTTAAATCATCGGCTTGTTAAATGTGATTTTCTGAATCTCACACAAGACCTACAGAATCAGATTCTTTGGCAGAGGGGCTGAAGATGCTGCATTTTAATAAGTTCCCCAGGTGCATATTAAATTTTGAGAACCACTGCCTTAAAGGAAACACTTCCCTAATTTTGCAGTTCTATAAATTTGAAATCCTGAACACTAAACATTGTTAATAGGAAGGATGCTTATTAAATGCCCAAGCGTCCATACTTTAATGAAAGCTGGTATGGTGAAGTACATGGTGAGGTTGGGAGTGGATCTTTTGTTTTGTTTTTATTGCATAAACATAGACTTCCCTGTGCTTTATATGGTGTCAGAGAGCTAAGGATACCACGATAAATAAGACTCTGATCCTGCCTTCCAGGTGTTTATATCTATAATTAAGAAGAGAACCAGGCATACAGCTTGGTTTCTAGCTCAGCCTTGGCCATATTCACCTTAATAGTCAAGCTCACATGGGAATCATTCCTGAATGAAAAAAGAGAGGAAAATTTCTCTCTTATATGATTCAGTCCTGAATGAACTACCTGGGATACTGGTTTTATTTGTTTGTTTTTGATATCCAAGGAGGAGAAAAGTCATGCCATAAGAAACCAGACAAAAAAGTCAAATGAAGCAAAGAAAGTGAGCAAGGAGGACGGAAAAGGAAAATCTAATAATTCGATGAATTATGTGAAGGAAAAAAAAAAACCAACCCTGTTGACTTGGTCCACTTTAAGGTAAGAAATAACAAGATTAGAATGTCAAACTGCTGAGTCCCGCAGACCTAAACATAAACTTCCTCCAAGCTGTTCAGCTTTTTTCTTCTGTAGCCACTAATTAAATCACCCCTTCAAAGAAAAAAAATAATAAAATAAAATATCAAATGCTTTGAGTCAATGGATTGGGCACCATCAACCCATACGGGTCTGGGATTCTGGTAGACATACATGGGAGCAGAAAATGGAAAGAACCTACAGGAAGCCTATCAAGACAGTAAAGCCCCTGCGTCTGCCTTCAACTCTCCATAACCGCTTATTTCATGTGCTATCTTACAGCATCTTATTTGCATATGTAACCTCTTTGCCCTAAATAGTAGAAATTGAAAATACGTAAGATTTCCTTCTCAATGTGATTTATGAAACACTGTAAGCCAGAGGATTCCAAAGCATCTAATAAATCATATTTAAATTACAAAAGTTACTCATGTTTCCAACAGAAGAAATGACCAAATTTCAGCAGTTACCCTAAATCAGGGTGGCTCACCGATTCTGTATTTTGGCCACTATTTGTACTTTTTTTGCAGACAATTAGCTTTATGAACTATTTGATTTCTTATAGAAAAAGTTTGCTACATTGGTAGGTTCCTAAATCTCTCCCCACTTATTTCATGAAAACACAATGTCTGTATTCCATTCTTAGTAAATGGTATTTTTATGATCAAATATCTAATGCCTCCACCTGAGACTACATGAGTGCATTTTCTGTGACACCCTCGGTCCTGTGTCAGGCAGGTCTGCCACCAAACAAAAATGTAAATGACTAAAGACCTCACAGAGATATTTCTGGCCCTGTGTTCTTCTGTTGTTTGCCTGAGAAAATCTATCATTACTCTATATGCATATGGCATGTGTCAACTCCTTTGAAATTAGCCAATTTTCCTAAGCATAAAAATGGATTTTTGTCATATCATATGAACCATATATCACAAAAACAAACCATTTTTGTTATGACTTTTTTTTTCTTTCCAAAATGCATTAAGTCTTTCTAAGTCACTGCCAAATCCATTTCACTCACTGCATTTGTGAGATACATTTAAAGAAACCAAGTGGAGGGGAGAAATATCTCACACAGTGTGGGCACCTGGAAAGAAATCTAATTCATTAACCAAACCAGTTATACCTAGGAACCTGTACTGGTTCACCTGCTTATAAATAATAAATGAATGAATAAGTATAGTGTCTGTATGCTGCCCTACAATGAAAGTTTGAGATAGGGCAAAACAATGTAAAAATAAGATTAAGAAAAAAAAAAAAACCTGTTATTTACCGAGCATTCTCCATACACCAGATGTCGTAAGTAGTAAGTCAGCATTATTTTATTTTGTGCTTAACACATTCCTCTAATGTGTGTTTTACCATACTTGTTTTACAGATGTGGACACTGAGTCCTCCATAGGAATGGCCAAGATCCCACTGCTAGTACATAGCCAAAGACTGAGCCCCGGGTAAGCAGGCCTGAACCCCTCCCTTCCTCAATGACAAGCTCATGAGTGATGAAAAGCCGTTCTGAAAACACGCTGGTGAGACGCGGTAGGTAGGGATCCACCTTTTCCTCCTAGCTGACATTACATGGATGTTACTGCTAAGGATTGTGGGTTGGAGTAGGCCTTCTCTGATGAATGTGTTCTACCTGAGCCTCTGCATAAGGCATCCAAACACTCCAGGGACCGGTACTGGCGCCACATGCACACTGAACAGACAGCTGCCGGTTCATATGGAGGGGCCTGCAGTTCCTCTTGAAATGGAAAATCGTCAGTCTCTTACTTGGGTTTAAAATCTGTGAATTTCTTTTTTGAATTGCTGGAGTGCTAATTGGGAAGGCAGCACATTAAATCATTATTAGTCATTAATACATCAGCACAAATTAGTCGATCAGGTTACCGAGAGGTGTGAAGGGCCTGAGGGAAAGCTATCATCTTGATGGAGGTGGCAGGGTTGTCTCCAAGGAGGGCAGTCTCTGGGTTGCCGCAGGACCTGAGCCACAACCTGGCAGCCCAGGAGCACCAGACAACAGTGCAGTGGTGCAGGGACATCCTGGTCACGGTAGGGTGACATCAACAAATGGAGCCTTATCGCTCCACTCTTGCACGCCCACACACACGCACCCACAAACACAGATACAGTGCGCTGCTGTCTCTTCTGAGCTTGCCGAAAGTGTGCTCATAGACTAGGGTTTTAGGAAACAGTCGCCTCGCAACCTCCAAAACCTCACCTAAGCCTCTTCCGCCAGGGGTCCTGTATGTAACACAGCCTCTTGCCTCTAGGGGTCTCCAGTGCCTTGAGCCTTCCGGAAGCTGCTGACCTTGCTCGGTAACCCCTCAGGTCTGAAATCCCAAAGGGCAAAGATCCTGACTGAGACTGCACAGGCAGGGTGCTTCCCAGGACCCCATCACCGGCCGAAAGACTGCTCACCCCTGGCCCCGCTCTTGCCTGACAACGTCTTTACAGTCCGCTAAGTGGTTGAACACAGAGAGGGAGGGAGAAGTGAACTGTCCCCGCTCGGTCCCTGTTTAGCATTGCTAGACCTCAAGGGGATTCCAAGGACTTGCCTCTGCCGCCCCTTCCCACACTCTTCCAGTAAGCGCCTCTCCCTTGTGCAGGTGGGTGCGCCAGTGAGGAGGACTACAGCCCAGCAGGAATCCAGGAGCTTGCTGTAGGCTAAGAAAGCACAGGATGCTGAAAAATGCCCTGGGAATAGGGGACAGAGCTGAATACCCCTAGTCACCACCAGTTCCTGCTCCCCTGGAGCTGGCCTGCCCTGAGGTTCAGCATAAGGAAAAAAAGGACTGGATTCAGGAAAAAGGGTGACAGTCTATGAAAATACCGCTGAATAAAATCTCACCAACAAGCCAAAAGTAAACAACTTTGAGAGAGGTAATACTACCTTCATCCACCGCTGAACCTGCAGGGCTTAGTGGCCTAATGCATGCTCCCTAATTCAATCTGTGGCATGAGTTCAAACCCCAACTGCACTACTCCCTTACCAGCCATGAGATCCTGGGTAGCTGACAAACTCTGTTTTTTTTTTTTTTTTTCCTTCTTCCTCTTCTTCTTCTCATCTTCAAAAGGGCAATGATGACATGTACTTCATAGGGAGTTTTTAGAACTGAAGGAAACCCACAGCCAGCACATTTCGTGTCTGGTACAGTTCCTGGCACATAGCAGGCATTTATTCATAGACACTGAACTTCATGCATTTTCAATCACTGCAAACAGGCGCAACAACAGAAATTTGTCCTGGGCTCACCGAATGTCACAGATGTGTCTGGGTTGGTGAAGGCCTTATATTTTATGATCAATTTTAATATGTCACCTCTTTAAATGAATCACAAGCCTTGCTTTTTAAAGGACTTTTATAGTGCAATGCTTTTCAATGTGTTTTGTGCAGACTTTAGATGCTGGCGAGTTTCTTTGGAGTCCCTTTTCAGAGAGGGAAGAGAAGTGACAGGTGGCAGAGCTCCAGACCCACAGGGTCACAAGCCACAGATGTCCATCCCATGCATATCTGCTTTCTACACTGCGGTTCTGGGAGGGCATTTATTGATCAAAGTTTTCCACTGCCCTTCTTGAAAGGTTAAAAATCATCACAAAGATAGTCTTGTGTAATTCAGAGAAATCATTCCCTCCAATCCTGAGGACACTCATTTCTAATTTTATTTGTTTTGAAAGCCTACTCTTTTTGAAAATGGATCACACCTGTATTCAGAAATGATGGGACTTGAAATATTCAGCCCACATGTACTAAGGACTAGGGATGAGTAAGGAACTGCATTGGAAACTGCAGCATCTTCCAAGATGCACCAATAATTGTGGCCTGCTCCCCAAATCCCCAAGAGTCTAGTGATATTTCTGTCCCACTCTTGACAGAAGTCGAACAGCTCCCTTTACTTGGACACAAAGGTGCCATTTACCCTGGAACCGATCACATTGCAAAGCCCAGTGTTGGAGAGCGTGGCTTTTGTATCTGATAGACCCAAGGTCGAATCTGAGCTCTGCTACATGCAACCTGTGAGAGCTGGGATACGATATTTAATCTCCTTGAACTTTAGTTTTTTGTCTATACACAGAAGATAACAATTTGTTACATGATTAAGTGAGAAAGTGTTTGGAAAGCAGTTAGCATGATAGCTGGCTAGTGGTATCTATTCCCAAGGACAGTCTGATACCCCGGACTCTGGACAGGATGAGCTGAAGCCACTGTCCAACCCTCGCTGTCCAGAGCTGGAGCCCATCATTGCTGTCTTTGGAAATCAGTCTTAACAGGGCTTCTACTTGGAGACACAAACCTAGCAACTACCATGTTCTGAATTCTTACTGTAAGGCAGGTACTTTGTTGATATTTTTCAGTCATTGTCTCTAGGACAATTAAGTAGAAATACTTATTACTTAGTTCACAGAGGTTATGAAATCTTGCTAAGGTCAAGGGATGGCAAGCAATCTAGAGAAACTTGAAGCCCACGTACAATTTTTATCATAAAGCAAGTTTGTAATGTAAATTAAATATGTATGAACTTGCTTCCCCTAAGTTTCGTCTGCTCTCCAGATCACTTTTTATTATGAGAAATATCCATACCTTTCATACAGTGTGGGAATGTGTATATGTGGTATACAAATGCATGTGAATATAGATGAATATCTATGTGTATCTGTGTGTTATACTCAAAGTTATAGAGCAAACTGCCATCCAGCACACTGTCAACATCTCGAAAGCAACCCCTCTTCATGCCCCTCCACGATCAAATTCCCATTTCTCCCTCCAGTCCAATTCACTTCTCATCTTGTTAAAAAATAATTTTCTTTCCCCCTTTTGCTCATGTCTCTGTGTTGTCTCCAGCCTTTTTGCTGTGCCTGTGCCTGTCACTTCACTAAGGTTCTGAGTGACACATCGTTCACAGGAGAGAAGTAAAATAAAGTGGTTTGCCAAAGCTGTGGTGTGTGTGTGTGTGTGTGTCTACCTTTGTCAAAAGCAACAAACTGGACACCTTTTGAGAGATGTCTTAAGCCAGAAGAACAGGAGAGACAAGCGTACTGATGGTGGTGAGGTTTGGAAACATTTGGATTCCCTGCTGTTCTCCAAGACCACTGAGGACCAAATCTGATACCTACAGAGTGAGAGGTGGACATCATAGTGGGCAGTGCCCCAGTTACAGAGAGTAAATAATTCTCCTCTTCAGACCCTCTGGATTCAGATTCAGCCCTATTTACATTTATCAATAGATAAATCATGTCTTAATTTAAATATTAGCCCCACTAAAAGATTTTCTCTGACCACTGCCTTAGTCACTCTCTCCTATAGAACCCTATGTTATAGTCTCCATTTTTATCACCTGAAATTGCATTTATTTATTTGCCTACGTTGTCATTTTTGTGGATAGCATAGTAATAAAAAAAATAAGGGCTCAGAATTTAAACTATATTGGAATGCCATCTCTCCCACTTACAAGCTGTGTGATTTTTGGATATGTATTTAACCTCTCTGGACTGCCAACTTGTCACCTATCAAATAGGAATCACAAAACTGTTTACCTTACAAAACCATGAAGATAAGTAGAGTTAATGTATATAAAGTTTCCAACATGGTACCTGACACATAAGTACTATTAAAGTGTTAGCTCTTATTATCAATGTCCATAATAACCATTATTACCGTGATTAGCAGCACATCTTTCCCTAGCATGGAAACAGCCTGATGGCAAAGCTTTGATCTATACTGCTCTCTGATGAATCCTCTGTGAAGAATAGGACTCAGCATGTACTAATAATCATGCAATCAATCAGTATAGTTAATACATATGTCCCAATCGCAAGCCCACTGCCTCACACAGGAGATAGACCCACCAACAAATTGCTGCATGGTGATGAGTACAGTACACTGAGTCTGAGCTCCGTGTGTGGGAGTGTGAAGGAGGAGGCAATTAATTCTGTCCCAGAGTCTCAGAGAAGCCTTCACAGAAGAGGTACTATTTACAGAGTTGGAAACTCAGCAACCCTTTAGGAAACAGAAACCAAAAGGAAGCAGGTTCTGTAGGAAACAACACATCCCTCCAAGGCCTGGAGCACAAAGGGAGCACACAGTCCTTTCAAGTGGCTGTACGGAGAAGGGTAAGGTGGGCGAGAGGCACAAAGAGGCTGGTGGACCATGTCAGGAAGGAGCTCCTTTTGGCCAGGCTAAGAAATCTGGATTGGGGAGTAGTGGGGAGTCACTGGAGATTTACAATAAGAGAATAAGGATTATCAGTTTTACCAGTGTGTAAGATCACACTGGCTGCAAAGGAGACTGAACTGGTTAGTTCTCAAGACAGAAAGCAGTGAGACCAAACTCTGGGAAGAGCCAGGCAAGGGGCACAATAACCTGACACTGGAGAGTGGCAGGAAGCGTGAGAGGACCTTGTGCATTGAGAAATCACTAGGTGATACAACATGGGCAGTCTTAGAGATTGGATGTAGGGAGCAGTGTGAGAGAATATGGAGCTCAGGGCAGCCTGCATTTCTTTAAGATGCCTCCGGAGGTTTGGTTGTATTAGTAACCAAATCAGGATATTTGCAGAAAGAGTTGGACTGGGGTGTAAAATGCGTGTACAATCTCCCAAGTCCAACTTTGGACATGGTGACCTTGGGAATATTTAATGAGGACCTTTAGTATGAAAGGGGTTAACATTTGTTGTGCTTCCACAGTATACCTGGATCTATGCTTGTCCCCTCACTTTTTTTTTAACAATGAGAGTAATTCTTTGAGTGATAGAACATAATATCTCTATTTTTATAGGGGCTCATACTGAGTCTGAGAGAGACAATGATCTTTCTTTTACATGGTTAACATTAAGAACCTTAAGAAGATCAGTGTGATGAAGCAAGACTGAATGAAGTGCATATCCAGAAAAGGATTAAACATTACAGTAGTATAGGTAATTTGGGGGCAGATCTCAGAAAACTTTGAATGGAGATAATAACTGCCCTGCAGGTGTGTTGTGAGCATCAGGTGAAATGCAGCTGATGAAAGCACTTTGCAAACAGCAGAATGCTGAGCTAATCTAAGGCGGTCTAGTTATGCCTCAACCTTATTGCCCTGACTAACACTAATGACAATAATAAATGAGTTATAATATTCAACTGTGAATTATTAAATCAAATCATATCATATGACTTTCCCTATTCTATTGATAGTTTGGCAAAACAATGTTTAACTCATGGCAGTGGCATTTCTTTTTGTCCACCACAGAATCAACATGTCTGGTTTGAAAAAGGAAAATTCTCACAAGGATTGATCATAATGTGGTAGAGATACAAAAGAAGATGATTTGGGGAAAAAAATCACACACATTTATCTGACCTCTACTGCTATGGCCTCAAACTTTGGGATGAAACCTTAAAGAACAGTTACTTGGTTATTTCTACTATCAGGCAAAAACTCAAAAAATATTAGGATAAATCACCAAGTCTCCCACCTGCTCATTCCTTGCAAGTGAACTGAGTTACAAAGGTGTGGGGCTGAATCACAGTTAATGAGGTTCCACCTCAATAAATATAGGCCAATGTATGGAGTTTGCACCCTCCTTTACTTTACATTTCTGAAATACATGCACAGAGGCTCACTCTGGGCTGCACTGCAGGTGGGAGACTTGGTGATTTATCCTCTTCCTCCATGTTCTCTCTCTTTTTATGTCTCTGGCTCCTCTTGTCTCATGACTCTGCCCTTTCTTTCCATTAACCTGTCACTATTGTACAGGGTCTAGACCAAAAGAAATAATTAGTTCAAAAGAAATAATTAACTTTCCTGGTAGGCTTACATTAAAAAGTTAAAAGAAATTTGTGGAATTAATCAATGTATTTTATTTAGCCCAATATACTCAGAATATTATCATTTAACATAATCAACATAAATAATTATTGATAAGATATGTTGCATTCATTTTTAAAGCTAAACTTCAAAATATAGTGTGTATTTTTGCATGTACAGCACACATTTCCAGAGCTCAAAAGCCAGCTGTGGCAAGTAGCCACCATATTGGATATTGCTCGTTAGTGCCCAGTCCTGTGAGGTATCAATTATTGGTCCAGCCCAGCATTTCAGAAGTATTTGCACTATGTATGAGGTCAGTAAAAGCAATGATAGGACTGGATGTTGAATACCTCATGTTATAATAATGCTATTCCACTTCCCTCTGCATGACAGTGTGACAATTTCAAGAGGGGTCAATCTGCCATTAATTGATCAGACAAAGCCAACTCATTGCAGTCTGCAGGCTGCCTCTCACTTCTCTCCCAAATAGGACACACCTTAATCCACGACAACCAATCATATCTATTCATGTGCTTGGCCCTGTTATCTACCTTGGTCACCAAAGATGCTCATGGATGCTCCTGAAGAGCAAAGGAAAAAGGTGTCATACCCATAATCTAGCTGCACGGTCATCTAACACAGGAAACAAGGGTGACAGCAAGGTCTGGGGCAGGATTTTCAAGAGAAATGTCCCTGGACCTGTTCCCAGAATAAACACCTGGGGAAAAACACACAAACAGACTGGAGTCTTGGGGTATTCCTCTTGACTTCAGGTATGATATAACTTCAGGCAAGTTGTTCTGTTCTCATTTCCACTATGAACATCCTTTCTCATAGGGCTGGGGCCACTCAGGTGATTACTTAAATAGAAGCCTGAATTGAAACTTGAATACACAGCCTCAGTAGAATTCTTCAATTAAGTGAAGACTGAAGAATTTAGTCTTAGAGCTCTCCATGTCTGTAGAAATCAATTGCAGACTTAATAGGTCAGTCTTTTGACTTCTCCTGTATTGGACTACCTTGTAGAACTTATACTATCATGTACCCTTTTCCCAGATGTGATCTGATTTTTCTAACTAGAATGTAAGATCATTGAAGTCTGATGCTCATAGGAAGACTTTTGTCCCTCACTTCCTTAGGTTAGTGCCAACAGGCCTCTCACAGGACCTAAGCTTTGCCTGACCTTTTCCCTGGAGAGAGGCCCATTGCTGGAACCAGTGTGCATGGTCAGCTGGCCAAAGTCTTCACTGATGGGCTGTGGCCCTCAGTCTTTCATGCTGCTTCCCAGGCTGGCAGACTGCTGCTCCCCCCTCTTGCTCAGCTGAGCAATCACAGTGCCCTGTGTTACAGCTGCGAGCAATACCACACCCCATCTCCTCCTGCTTTTTTGTGGTCTCTTCCTTTGTGACTGCTACGGCATATGTTTTATTAAAAGGGAAAGAGAAGGAGACAAGAGGTTATATACATGGGCATGCTCAAGAATCTTAAGATTGAAAATCTTCTGCTCAATGCAAAATGCCTAAAGGCTTTGGCATTTTGCCGGCTCTAAGTAAACCCCAAGAGGAACATTTGGGTGGGGAAACAGGAAATGGAGGAAAATCAAAGCTGTCTTCAGAGATTCTGATTTTAACATATGAGAAGATTTTCTCATGTTCTCTTGAAACTTGCCTGTTTCCCCCCAATATCCTCATTCACATTTTTTGGATATGATGTTGATAAGCTCTCTGACCTTGAGCAGTATTTTTCCCATTGTGGTACATCAGACTTGAGGGCCAGTAGAAGACCAGATAATTACCAATGGTTAAGACAGTTCCTAACATTTCAGAGCCCACTCTCTGGGTCTCAGGACAACTTCCCCTAAGCCAGTGTACATTCAAAATGTTAAACCAGATATATAATATGTCTAGGTGGCTAGAGAAGTGGCTCAGGCAGATTGCAACGCATCATGTGTGCTTTGAAGTGTCCAGGCTTTGCACCGTGTCGAAGTTAGTGGGTCCATCAGCCAAAACTCATCTCTCCCTTCCCAAACAAATCCCACCCTATGCTCAAGGTTCAACTCAAATTCTCCCTCCTTTAATACTAATAGCTCTCCATGTCTGTAGAAATCAATTGCAGACTTAATAGGTCAGTCTTTTGACTTCTTCTGTATTGGACTGCCTTGTAGAACTTATACTATCATGTACCCTTTTCCCAGATGTGATCTGATTTTTCTAACTAGAATGTAAGATCATTGAAGTCTGATGCTCACAGGAAGACTTTTGTCCCTCACTTCCTTAGGTTAGTGCCAACAGAGAAACTCTGGGTCACTGAAACCTCCTGGTCTTGTACAGAAAAGCTATATCAGATCACAACCACTAAGATTAAACTCTGCCTGACACTGGAATTGGTTCAGGAGCACTATGAACCATATCTCATTCCATGACTTCCCTGAGTTGCTGTGTGACCCAATGTAAAGCAATTCTTCTTTCTGAGGTTTTCTGCCCTCCTGTTTCAAAGAAGAAGGCTACAATCACTCTAGCTGTACTTCTTAGGGTAATCAAAGATAAATGAGACAATAAACCATGTGAGGATTAATTAGAGGAGTTCTGTGAGATGCTCCCAGCTCTTTGGAAAAGGATGCCTTTTAAAAATGTACACATGGTCTCATTATTTAAGAAAAATAACCAAATGGCCAAACATACAATGCACAATATCTTGTTCAACGCTGACCAGGAAACCTCAACGGTAGGATCCCAGTCAGCAGAAAGTACCCACAGAAAGTACCCACGCAGATGTCTCCAGTCCCTCTAGATTACCTCTTGTTTGTGAGCCGGAGAGGGATTTTGGAGCATCCTCTCAAAGGGGATCTCTCTTATGTGATGCTCCCCAGTGGCTAGGCCGTGCCTTGGGAAAGGGGATCAGGAAGAGTCCATGACGCAGGGACGCTTTGTGTCCTCTGGCCTTGCTCAGTAAACAGCCAGTCAGGAGGCCAGAAAGGAACACCCAGAAGATAATCCTTCAAAGACCTAGCATAGAAGATACTCACCTCCCTCAAAACCAGCTTGATGCTAGCAGGGCAGGAACCTTCTGCCAGCTCCAGCCCTTCCATCCCTACTTCCTTTCTTGTTTTTACACGGCAGCACATACCACTTCGTTCCAAGAGAAAAAGCCAGCTCCATTTTTGGTGAGGGGAAGAAAGCAAGAGTCAAGAATGCTTCTGCCTTTTCCATGACTGCAGCCCAGCTGTCAAATCCATACAGCCAGCTGCTCTCCAGCAGGGAAGACTCTAGCCTGACATTTTCTTCCTTACTTTCAAACATTTCTTAGTATCCATGCTCTGCCTCTTTTGAAATTGCATTCCTCCTTAAAGAAGCAAAGCGTGCATCTTTTCCTGGAGTAGGCAGTAACTACGATATTGATGAGACAGGATCCTTGTGGCAGCATTGCTTGGTCATGCCCTGAGTGCTGCAAAGCAACTTATTCTGGGTGAAATGGAACTCCAGAGGGCCAGGCCTTAACAAATAACATTCACATAACTGCATGAAGTCAAGGGGGAAAACATAAACTCCAGCATCACTTGGCTGTTGCCTGATGTCATCAGACTGCCCCCGAGGGGATTTATTAAAATATTTTAACTGCTTGGTTAGTAGTGGCATTGTATATCTTCTAGAAAGTGTAACCAGAGAGAGAAAAAAAAGTCACTTCAACATGCACCTGTGCACATGTCTAGACAAGGACAGAGGTAGGAATACTTGACTGATGATATACCTTTGATCTTTTGGATTGGTCTAAAGTGACATATCATGGTCCCTACTGGATAAGACCAGATTGCCTAGCTACAAGCATGGTCTTTTATAGTTATTAGCCTTTAAAAAAAAAAACAACAACATTTGTTTCTGCTCAGGGCACCCTGCTCCCAGGGCTAGGAAGAGCATACACAGGGTTCTTTACAGAGGGGTCTGCTCAATCATGTTATAGAGCATTAGCTTGCTTATTAGTTAATATTTGGCTTAGGTCTATATACCCTGGATAAATATGTACTGTGCAGAAGGACTGCTTGGTGAGGAGAAAACTCCTCTGGGCGAGAATTACAGCTCACAAGTTCATGCTCCTATTAGGCAGGAACACTCCAGGTATCCATGGCCTGGGCTAGGTGCTGCACATGTTTGCTCCTTCAGTGGGCAGCCAGCTTCCTGCATGTAGCTGCAAGCACAAGCACATACATACCACAGGCAGCATTTGACTGTGTACCCAGATGAACACAGAAGCAGGGAGAGCGATGTGCTAGATGATACTAAAATACCCTTCCCTTTAGCACAACAGTATTTTTCTCCAGTGTCTCTAATGCTCCCACAAGCTCAACCCAGTCAATGGGGCTTTTGCCTCTACCCCGGGAGATTATTTGCACCCTACAGGGTTCACTCTTTGGAAATTGTTTTCCTCCGGGCTGCATGTGCATGGGGAAATGAAACTGGCCTCCAAAGACATGCCACAGAGCTCTATGAACATGTGAATACAGACATATTGTGCATCAATACCTCAGCTTTTTAGGGCTTTTCCCCAATATAGTGAACCCTGTACAATTCAGTCCAACATCTGCTCAGCAGGCAATAGTCCTCATCATTTTGTGCAATTACACAGCCCGATTGGGTTTTCCGAAGCTAATGGGAGTTGCACTAACTTTGAGGACTTAAACCAAGCAAAAGCAATATAGGTCAGGCAGCGTGCCCAAGCTGTGTGACAGCCATGCAACACCAGGAGACAAAACCAGAGCGGTCGCCAGTTAAACCCAAAGTCCACAGCTCAGCTCCGCGAAAGACCGAAACTAAGTGGAATCATTCCCTTCGCCAGGCACCAGGGCAAGAGAGCTGTACTCGGGCAAAAGGATCCCCTTCCTTCCTGATGGACTCACCAAAAACGACAACGAAAAAGGGAAACCAGGAATCCCCTGCACTGTTACCTTGAATCCTTGTAAGAGCCCTCCTGTGTATCAGCTGCTCCTCCAACCTCCAACGACCCGGAGGAGCTTCCTAAAACATTCCAGGTTTTTGTGCAACATCGCTGGTGGCAGGTTTCCAAAGTTTTTTACTTCATGATTTCTTTTGGCTCTTCCTCATTTGGGGAAACGCGAATGCCTCCCCCTCCGCGCGTGAGAGGGAGCCGATGTCTCTTTTCAAATTCCTTAGCTCTGGGCTCCGCTGCCGCTGCCGCCCTCGCCGCCCGTTAGATCTCTTGCCTGCTGCCTTCCCGCGGAGCAGCGTGAAGCCCGGTCGGCCCGAGCATCTCGGAAGTGAGGCTTCGGCGCTGGGCCGGGCGCGCGCGGGGTGGGAGAGCAGAGGAAAGTGGCAGCCCAACAAGGGGAGTCCCTTCTTGTTCTCCCACCCAGGAGAGACCCAAGATCTTGCCTTCCTTCTAACTCTAGGGAGGCTCACTCGCCCCCTCTGTGATCCGAAACCAGAGCCTGGTACCCGGGCAAAGACCGTTTCCCCGGCTTTCCTGCTCCCTCGGCTGCCTGCAGACCTGCCGGTGCCCTCGGCGCGAACGGCAGGTGCATTTCCCCGGACAAGTCCTTTCGGGCTCCTCTACGTTCAGCGGAAGCGCTGCCCGAGGAGCCGCTAGCAGCTGGCTAGGCAGGCGGATTCCGTCCCAGGCTGCAGCCCGGCGCGTGCTCGCTCCGACTCCGCACTCCTTACCGAGCGGTGTCACCTGCAGACTCAGACACCAGAGGAGCGTCTTAGGATAACAATGCTGCCCTGCCTGCCTCTCTCTTTCTTTTTTATGCACGTAGGTCGACAGCCAATAGGACACAGTACCACACTCCTCGCGTGTTCCTATTGGCTAGGAGACATGGCAGGGGGCGGGCTCTGAGGCCCACAGCTCTCTCGCCTGGTTAGCAAGCTAGGGTACCAGCACCGAGTTAACCCTCTCAGCTGGGCAGCAGGGACTTTCTGGTGTGTATAAGGAAACCCTGGATACGTTCACGACTGGGGGTGGGGACAGGAGGTCAGGTTTACAGAGTCTAAGAAAGCCGAAGAATAAGAAGTAACCAGGGAGCCAATTACATCTTTCTTCTAATCTTCCTGACTTACAATAATCATTTGTCCCATCCCATTTTGTTGTCTGCTTAAAGTGGACCTCCTAGAGATGGGGATCCGTTTGATCCATTTTCCTTCTAATTGGAGGTTTCATTCGGTGGTTGTTCTGTGCGTTTTCACCTCCTGAACGACTTAATTAGAAAGGAGCTCCCAAGTGAGACATAGTACACACACACACACACACACACACACACACACACACACACCAGAGATAGAAGAGAGAAAGAGGCAAAATATAGCAGAATCTCAGTGAAAAGATGGCTAGGAAAAGAAACAGATTTAGAGAGGAGGCTGGACAACTAAATTAAGAAACATTCTGCCCCCAAACCAGGACTCCAAGCACAAAAGAAAGAGTAGAGCTTGAGGGTCCTAGGGAGATGCTGAGGGAAAAAAACTAATGTTTTGCTTCCCAAAAAGGTAATTGTTGTGCCTGTGGTGTTTTCTTTCTGTGTCTCCTTTCACTTCAGTGTGTGCCAGGAAGAGGGACTTGGTTTTTAACAGAGAACTAGAAAAGTCAGAACAGGACCAGCCTTGTTTCTGTGAAGCAGGTGCTGTTGCTGAGCCTGTGAATTGAGAGGGAAGGAGGAGGGAGCCAGGGATAAAAGTGGAAGAGAGAAAGAGGACAGCAGGAAAGAGTAAAGGAAGAAAATACTAACTTTGGGGTTGAAGGATGTGAATTATATATTTTGATGTTCTGAAGAAAATGCAAAACAAGTATGTTCCACTACCCAGCATATATGCTAAATTTTGGCAAGAGCATGGAAGGGTCCTAGTGACAAAGAAAATCCAAATACAGCAGAAGAGCTCTGGGTTGAGACTGACCAAAAACCTTGGGAAAATTGAGGAAAGTTGAGTGAGGGGAGCATATGGAGAGAACACTATGCACTCAACATATAGTCTCAATTTAATTGCTTTGATTGGAAAGCAACATCAAAGAGCTAGAAAAAAATAAAAGAAGGAAGAGGTCAAGTGAATGTCAAAGCAGTATCCATAGGGATTATCTAAACACTGTGGCCAGATGGATGAATAGGGAAAATCAGCAATAGCATCTTCTCATTCTCACCTACATCTGATTTTCAGCCATTTTTCCTCCTCTGACCCTCACACAAATTGAGCATTTCTTCTGCATGCTGAAAGTATTTGTTTGCCTATGCTATAAAACATGCCAGAGAATGGTCATTCTCTGAGGCCTCCAGCTCTTCATTAAGGATGATACATACAAGTGAAGCTGTGAAAGTTAAATCTATCGCTGCCCAACTACTTAGTTATTTACTTCTGTCATTCCAAGAGACTAAGGCCCACTGACTTATCTCAAGTAATAAGATATTTGACATCAGTGTTATAAAATAACATAAGGGAGTAGGTGAGTGGAGCGAGCAGTTGGACCTAAGAATATCAACTGCAATGGAAATATTGTTAAAACTTTTAGGATTTCTAAAAGGGAAAAAAGTGGAATTCAAAGACATGAAAGCAACTCACAAAAAGAAAAAATTGCCTATGCTTTCTTCTACTATGTTTTCCTAAACCACGTAACTAAAATGTATTGAGGTAAAAATGCATTAACAATTCTACCAGTGTATAGTTTGAACATTTGCCTATCTACACACCGATGTAACCACTACCTACATCATTTCCAGAACTTTAAGAGACACACTCCTGTCCTTTCTCACTCAGAACCCTCCAACCCCAGTGATAATGACTATTCTGACTGTTACCACTAAAGATTAATGTTATCTGCTCTTCAATTTTATAAGTATAGAATATTAGAGCATGTATTCTTCTGTGTCATGTTTCTCTCACTCATTCTTATGCCTAAGAGATTCATCAATGAAGTTGTACTTCTTACAATTGTTGTGTAGTATTCCATTGCGTGACTATATTGCATTTACCCACTCTCCTATTGATAAATATTTGAGTTGCTTCATCTTTTTGTTTGTTTGTTTATTATTAATACTTCTAGGAATGTTCCTGTACTTAACTTTTGTATATATGTGACATCATTTCTCCTGGAGTAAGCACCAAAGCATATAAATCATTGAATTTACTTTAGGCTACTATAATGAAGCAAATCTTGGGAAGACAACTTTAAAATCTACTTTTTGCTTTAATTAATTCAGTGAAATGATGATGGCAAAGGCTATGGAGATTGAGCAGCAACTAAATGTTTCAGATTCTCTGAAACAGAAGTATGTGTCTTCCCTGTAACCACCATAAAATTACACATTATTATTTCTATTTGCAAGTAAAAAGCTGAATGAAAGATTCTTATTTGGAAATAGCCCTTGCTTTTTTGAGTGTGTGTGTGTGTGTGTGTGTGTGTGTGTGTGTCTGCTCTTAGTGTGTAACTAAGTGCTCAGTGAAAGGAACTGAGAAAAAGAACTGATGGAAATTGGGGATTGGTCTGAAATGATAGGACAGTCTGAAAAATTATATTCCAGGTGTGCAAAATAGTAGAGGAGGCATGAAAACAGAAAAGGAAGTGGGAAGTGGCCTTTATTTGGAGTCTGTGTGGGGGCTGTAGGGTGTGTGTGTGTGTGTGTGTGTGGTGAGAAGGGAAGGAGATGCACTGCAGTGACAAGTGCAATCCAGGGGCATAAACAGCATGAGATTTAAAGTATTCAGATTTCCAAACCATGGTGTTTGAACTCAAATGTGTAGGATAAGGAAAACTACACAGACATGAGGAAAGCATGATTTCAGGAAGATCAAGGGACACTGACATTTAAATATAGGAAGGTGGATCTAATGAAGAAAGTCAGGATTGAAGACAACAGCACTTGCTATTTTATAGAGTTTTTAAAAATGTAAATATCTGCAAATACATTATCTGTGGTTCATGAGGTGGGCAGAGATGATGGAAAACACTTTATTGATGGGGAAGATGAAGTTAACAATGGCTCAAACTCACTTGCAAATGAGCAAATTATAGAGGTGACACATCTGTTGTTTCACCACATCATAAGCCTGAAGGTGATGACTGAGATGTGCACATTTATTTTCCCATCGCATCTCATTTAAATGTAAATTATCACCCAGTACATACAGTTTGGTTTTGCCTATTGCACCTCTACCACCATCTCTAGGGATTTACCCATTCATCTTTGTATTTATTTATATATTTTTTGAGGCACTGGATATAGAATCCATGGCCTTTGCAATGAGCTACATCCCCAGTACTTTTTAAACTTTTTAAATTTTGAAGCAGGATTTTGCTAAGTCACTAAATCTTCTAGGCTGGGCTTCAACTTGAGATTCAATCTTCCTGCCTCAGTCTCTCAGAGTGCTGAGATTACAGGCATGGACCACCATGCTTGACTTATTTTGGTATTCCATTGAAGAAGTGACTGTGACTTTACACCATATTTACACAAATCAAGTTCTCTGGAGAAAATCAATTTTATTTCCAAAGCTTTGGTTTCTTGACTCTTCCATGGAGAAAATGATCTATAAAGGTCTGAAATACAAACTTCCAAATATTCCACAATATAAATTTTAGGAAGACTAGATAGTGACTTACAGAAAACTAACCCTAAATGCTTCACTTGAGTTTTCTAACACTACTCAAGAGTTTAGAAAATTAGAAAAGATTTCAAACAGAGAGCAAATTATATGCTACTTAAAAGGAGGAGGGGCATTTTTCTGTCCATCCTTAGATTAATGTCTAACGTATGGTAAGTGCTCAAGTGTTTCCTGAATGAATTACTGTGTAATATTGTTTGTGGTTTTAGTTTTACATCATCTTAGTAGATTGGTCTTGTAAAGCATCTCACTCTCTCACTGCCTGCAGTTTCCTCATCTGTTGAATGCAAAACTGGAGTAACAGTTAATCTGGTAGTTTCATACATTCCAGGCCTAATTGTGCTTTCCTGGCTTTACTCCATTCAATGGCAAAACCTTGCTTATTTATTCTTAATGCTTTTTTTGTATGATAGAGAATAGTAAAAAAGACATCATGAAGTCTCTGTCTCCTTCAGTACCTCTTAAAGGAGTAATGAAGGTGAAGATGAATTTTCAAAAGGTCATTAGCTAACATATCTTTTCTGTAGTAGTTTATAATGCCACATGGTAATATACTTGTGGGTTAATTCTTGAATACATCTGATTTTAAGTTTAAAGTGTAAGCTTTTTTGATGATAAACAGATCTCTGTGACTCTAAATATGGCTGATTCAACTAGTTTGATCTATTTAGCTATTCAACTAGATTAACCTTGTGAGATATAGGGCACACTTTTTACATTTTAAGGTTCTATATTTAAACATGTCACTACATTTACAAGAGGTAGATTGAGAATACAATTATTTTTGAAGAAAAAGTTTTTGAAAAAAGGTGTTGCATCAAATTCCTAGAGAGTGGAAACTCAATCAATATATTCTTTAGAGCAGCTGGGATTGAAATCAGCATTGAACAAATAATGTTGGCGGGGCATATTTTTCAGATAAATTTTTGGTTATCATCTGAGACAAAGTTCAGTTAAATATCAGATTCCAGTATTTCACAAACGTTAAACTTACACCACTATTTATTGCATGTGGCCATCATTTTTAAAAGCCAGCACTGTCCAGTACTACGGGGAACAGATCTTTTATAGATTTTTCACGGTGGTGTTACTTCTCAGAATTCTTAGGCAGAGGGTTACACATCTCCCCTTTTCTGTCCTTTAGTGAGTAAGGATTGAACTGACTCACATCCACAAAAATTTTTTTATTAGTTTTCCACTTCTAAGGGTGCATTGAAACTAAAGTTTTGCTTACATTTTACCCCAATTTTGTACCATTTCTTGGGATTCTTTAAAATTAAAGGCTCAGCAAGCCTTTGAGCTAAGTCTGTTTTGTTTCATCAATTATAGCATTTCCCAAATCATCTGTTAAGTAGTTACTGTAGATAACATTTGTGACAGAAATGAAATGAAGAGGTAATAGTAACCAGTAAAACTTCTGATCTCCTGCTTAACTGTATGATGTGCATTAACTTCGCTGTTTACTATCTATATCAATATTGCAAATATTTTCTTTAAATATTATGCAAAGTTAGTGCACTACATACATAAGTGAGTGTATTTATGTTAGCACTCACTTATCCAACACACAAATCCAACTAACTAATGTGGAGATGGAAAAAAAGCTTAAAAAAAAAGAGAAAGAGAAACAGAACAATTACGTCCACAAAAATCACTAAAAGAATTTGCATGTAGAAAGACCCCCATCTACACACACACACACACACACACACACACACACACACACACACCTGCTCTGAAGAAGAGCCCTATAAGGTGTGTGCCTGTGTGCGCTCTTCCTGAGCCATTTAGATGATGATGCGACAGGGAAGATTTTGCATCGCGAAGACAAATTTTTTAAAATGCAGTACACCACGCGGTTAGCAGCCTAGAGCCGCTCGTGCAGCGAGATGCAAAGGAGGAGAGAGACTGGAGCACCTACAGCCGGCTGGGGGCTGACCTGCTTCCTTAGAATCCTCAGCTCCATTCCTCTTTCCTCCTAACGTCCTTCCTTCCCTCTTTCTCTCCCCGCACCCCATCTCTCCTTTCTCCTTTCCCCAGATTAGCAGCTCCGGGAAACAAAGGGCTCGGGCTCTCCGGACCTCGGCACTGGAACCAGCACTCTGTCCGCCCAACGCGGCACCTGGTTCGGGGGACCCGGGCTCTCCCGGCTCCCCATCCCTCCCCAGCCTCCCCCGCCTCCCGCGCCCGCTCGCTCGCTCCCTCCCCGCTCGCTTCCTCCCCTCGCTTCCTCCCCCACCATCGCAGCGCTGGGAGGAAGGCGGCCGGGGCTCAAGATGGCTTTAGCCGGGCTCTGCGCCCTGCTCGCCTGCTGCTGGGGGCCGGCAGCGGTGCTGGCCACGGCCGGCGGCGACGTGGATGCGTCCAAGGAGCTGGAGTGCAAGCTCAAAAGCATCACGGTGTCGGCGCTGCCCTTCCTGCGCGAGAACGACCTGAGCATCATGCACAGCCCCTCGGCCTCCGAACCCAAGCTCCTCTTCTCGGTGCGCAACGATTTCCCGGGAGAAATGGTCGTGGTGGACGACCTGGAGAACACAGAGCTGCCCTACTTCGTGCTGGGTGAGTCCCGGGGGAGGTCGAGGCTGCCGGAGGCGCTGGACCGGCGACCCCACCCCCACTCTGGCTTGCTCCACACACCCACTCGCCGATGACCTCCCCTCCCCCACCTCTACCTCCCAGGATCCGCCCAGATCAGAGATAGCTCCACACCCACTTGCAGGCTGGCGCCTTGGTGCACCTGATCCACCACGCCCCACGGAGCCTGGATGTCAGGGCCCTCAGCCTCTCCTCAGCCGCCCTGCCCCAAGGAACAGGTTGCATGAGTCTCTGAGAAACCTTCTCCACCCTTGCCCTGCCACCCACCTTTTATTTAGAAACATATCCACAGGGCACTTCCTGTCTGCTACCCATTCAACTCCCATAAGCCCTTCTCCCCACTCCCTGACCACATGCTCAGCTCTGCTCCACACCCACAGGACACCCCCTGGACACCCACCCACAGCCATTCCTGCAGCTTTAGAAACAGGTATTCTGTCATCTCTTTGTGAGACCTGTGCAGGCCCAACAGTGATGACTGGATGGCTGGATCTCTGGTCTGCACTCCTTGACAGCCCTTTCTTTATGCCTTTCTTCCCAACACTCAAGTTTCTTACAGGTGAGTGTTCATCCTGGGAAGTCCTGCCTCTCTGCCAAAGTGTAACAGCTCCCTAGTTCAGCCACCTGGACATCTCCAAGACATCTCAGTGACTGGGATAAAGAATTCACCCAACTACATTCTCTTACTATTGTTCTCTTTGTTCCCAGGACTACCTAAGATAAGCACAGGCACTGGGGCAGGCAGAGTGACTTCTCTGAGCAAGAGGCTTTCTTTTCCTTCATTTGTTTACATTTCTCACCTTTGGTACCTCCACTGTCATTTTCTTAGGCCACAAAACTCCTTCAGGTCCTGGAATGAGTACATCACTCTGAACCCATCCTTCTTTTTCCTTACCAAGTTGCAGAGGTGTTGTGGTCTTGCTCTAGGGTCTTGTAAAGTACTACAGGTTTGTCCTGTGACATAGTTAACCAAATTTCTCCACTTTTTAATGTGCGGCTATATCTCTCACCTTACCTACCACGCGATTCATTTGTTTAATGGTGTTGTATATATTCTTGTTTTGGTCAAGAGAAAATGAAACAACACAAAATAAAACATGGGTCAGTACCTGCCTCCTAAGAAACAAACATGCAAATGATAATGTTTAGGACACAGTCACATTTACTTAATGCCCTCGCCACTCCAGGTCACTTTGCAGGAACATGGCTTCCTGGTAGATACAAGGGGGTTAAAGTCACATGTCCAATTCTAGCATCTCTCCCTCTTGCTCTTCCTTAGCAAGAAATTTATTCATACTGAAAACAGTAGGAGGTGGGTGAGTAAATTCACTTTCCAACCCCTATGGAAAAGTAATTTCAAAAATTACCTGGTCTTTTGAAAAGTTGACTTACAGTTCCTGGAGTTCAGCTCAGTTGAGTTCTTAAAACCAACCTACATTCTTGATAGGATTATTTATTTTTGCATTAAAATACCAATAACATAATAAAACCTGGGGGCTGGCTGGGTATGGGAACATTGTGGATATGCTACTCTTTACAAAGTACAAATTGCTGGGTTATTCAGTGGATGTAAATTTTGTGTGGAAGTCATGCTGATGTGCAAGTACAACCTGTTCATGCTAATATAGAAAAGTAAGTATGTAGAATTATGTGTTTTCTTAAAGAGGCTGTTTTGGATTCTGCACGCACTGTTTACTGTGCATGAAGAGGGACATATGTGGATGGACAAAGGGGGATCAGGCTAGCAAGTATTCAAAATCCTACTTCTTTTTTCACAGAATCCCAAAGCAAGGGCCTGATATCATGATATGTCTATCAGGATCTGATGTGCACTTTAAAAGCACAGGTGTTAGAGAATGGGTTTTTGCACCTCTGTGCAAAGCTACCCACTGCAGTGCCCTGCCATGGTTGCTGTGGTAACTTTCTGCAGGTTGGCATTTATATATGGACATAGGCACAGTCACTTTGTGACCAGCTGTACTTCTAAAATGCATCAATTGTCCCCCATATCCTGCCAGTCAGCTGGGTATACTCAGAACCAGAGATGTCCTGGTACCTAACTCTTCTGGCTTGATGTTCTCAAGTGGAATGTGGATAAATCTCAGATTGTTTGTTGAAGCCAACCAGGCCAGAAAAAAAGAAGAGTCCAAGATCATGGGGATAAACTCAAAGATAGTTGCATTCAAAGTTAACTTTTGTCATCCTGGATCCATTCCTTAATGGCCACTAGTTAGGGCTATGTGACGTTAGGTTAGAGATTTCCTTGAGCTTCTCTCTGGTACCCGATTTGCTTATTGCATCCCCTGGAGGAATCAATAAGTCAATCCTGGGAATTTACTATGCCTGTACTTGCTTAGCACTTCTAGATCAAGAAGATAGAAAAATAAAAAGCTCCTGTTTTCAGGCACTCTAGTCACTGGAAACACAAAAGATACCTATAAGAGCTGTAAGTAATAATACCTGAATGTGTGGTGTGTAAGTTAATGAAATGCATCCATGATGAGAACAGACTCCATGGAAGAAATAGACCTGGCTGAATGACAAGGACCCTTGCCCAAAATCAGAACCTGTCACGTCTTTGAGTGGAAAAAAAAAGAAATATAAACAAACAACAAAAGCAACTTTTGGTTTTGTTTCATTTTCAGGATCAGGGCCTATCAGCTCAATGAGGCAGGTGAAAGTTTTCTCATTTTAAACAAAATTTGTGCTGAGGGTCACCTCTCAAACCTGTTGGCTTCCACTTCTGCCGTAGCCTTCACGACTGCTTTAGGGCTTTGAGTGCCCAGTTTCCTCTGTGGAGGAGGATCTTTGTTCCGTGTCCACCCAGCAGTTATCCATTCTGTCTTCTAAATCCTATACCCACGGCACTCTCTTCCCCACGCCCCAGAGGCTGTCTTCCACCTATCCCACATCTGTGTTCCTCACATGCATTAAAAACTAGGTAGAACTAAAAACAAATGTATGAAATTGAAGGTAGACCAGATTTGGCTTGGTCTCGGAGAGGCAAAAACATTTGAGGTCATGGAGAAGGACTGAAGAAGGGATGGTGGCAGGGATTGATATGGGAATGGCATGTATGTGCCACAGTGTAGAACTGAGTAGATTTGTGATAGGAGAGTGGTGGGCACCGTGTGGAGCACATGGTGTGGTTCTTTGCATGAATACCCAGTATGGAGGGCTGCCTTGACATGGAAAACCACGTAGCTTGGCTCCTAGATGCTATTTTAGCCATTACCCTTGTCGGTTTTGCTGTAGAATAATCCCAGCTAGAGAGAGCGCTTCTGTATGCTCTGCCCTTTGAGGTGGGTTACAAAGACCAGATGTGAGTTTCAGTTGTGTTGTGTTTAGCTATCCATAGTTTTGAATTAGAAGGTTTTCAGTCCAGAGCATGTTATCTCTAGGTTGTCAACCTTCCTCCAAATACTAATTGCACTGAGGATGGCTCTCTTTGTTTATGGTGCTTATCTGGCAGCTCTGAGCCAGGTAATCTAAACTCCTGCTTTCAGATGTGTTGTAAAAATCTCTAAAGTGTTGTAGAATAGCTGCAGTTTCCAATTTAAAATACTTAGGTACATAAGCCTTAGTATCCTCTCAGGAGAATTTAAAGGCTTGCCAAATTCGTGAACTAAAATTTCACCTTTCCACTGAAATTTCATATCTTAGCTTTCAAAACTATAGACATTTCTGCTCTGGAGGCATATTTGATCTTGAGATGAGGCATTAACCTGAAGTGTGGCCTCCAGTTTTTCTGTGCTATGAAACGATATATTTATCAATCTCATGACTATGTGAAGGAGGTGCCCTTCTATTTCATACCCAACTGTTGAGCTTTTGCACAAATGAAACCTAGTAGGGAAAGCTATTTCTCTTGTGCCTTGGAATTTTTCTTTAGCTGGCATGGTCTTTGATTGAAAAAGTATTCCTGAAAAGAAATCAATCAGGGTGGAAAGATGTAGTAAGTCACCACATGCATAAAGTGTCTGGAACAGTCCAGTGTGGTGGTTAACAGGAAAGGCTATGAAGACAAATCTGGTGTCAACTTCAGGCTTGCCACCTATTCCAGGAGTGGAGGAAAGCGAAGATCAGGTAGGGTAAATGATTACTCAGGGTCCATTTGAAATTAGGTCAGTGTGATGTTCACTTACCTACAGCATACAGGCCATAAAATTTTTCAACATCTGTTCTCTTTCATGGGTAGGAGCCTTGGCAATGGTTAGCATAGAGACAGCACACTCAACTGCTTTGTGTAGAGGAGTCCTTTATGGTTTCTATGCAAATACCCCTCACATGTCCCCACCACTGAGTGACTTGTCACACAAGCCTGCATACAAAAGGTGAACCCTGTCAAGAAATACTTACGTTAGTAGATATATTTACTTAAGAATATAGGAGATCTTATATTATTCCTAGTTGTCAGATTTGGGTAATTATGTTTTTGTGTACCTGGGTGGTCCATCATGGTACCCATAGATCTGATGAATGAGGCAGTGTACCTGGATGAAGATAACTCATATGCTTGCTGCTCTCCCAAGAAAGGCTCTGCAGAAACATACACTGGAAATACCATAGGGCTGGGATCCTGGAGCCATGCACAAGGCACCGTCTCCATAAATTGAGCAGGTAGGGCTTGTACTTTAATCCTCCTGCTTTGGCCTCCAGAGTGCTGGAATTACAGGTGTGCACCTGGCTACTGAGCTTTTCAAGGGATCTCACATGAAAACTTATGGGTAAACACCCAAATATCCCTACTTTTTTTGAAGATATCTTTCCATCTTCACATTGGAAGAGAAATTTTAAAATATATTTCTTTTCCTTTCTTTTGCTCCTCACTACAGCTCCCTATGTTGTAAACAAATATGTATAGATTGGCATCCATACCCTAGACAGAATGAATGGTAGCAATCTTAAGGTAGGCTCTTCGGCATTTATGTAACTCACATTAGCAGAATGTGTGAATTTATAATATTGAGAGGATTATTATTTATTGCTTCTCTACAGAAATGTAGATTTTTACATCAAAAGCATTTTGAATGTAGGAGTGATGAATTTTAGAACACTTCAAATTCTCTTTCAGATATGCTGATATGGCTTAAAGTCATTGGAGTATTTGAAGGAAAGGAAAATGCAAACAATTTCTTAATTTCTCTTTGGAGGCAAGATTAAGGTCTTGCTTTATGGAATATATATATAATATATATATATAATATATATATAATCAAACATATATACACACTTCAGGAAAAGAAAACTTTGTATAACTATTTTAATACTAAATTTATTGAGACATCATGAGATTGATACAAGTTAACTTTTGACTCTACAATTACAAGAGGTGCTCCAAATGGTGACCATTAGCTCCCAGAGATTTATTAGCATGGTGAACTATTGCTTGGGTAATATTGCTTATTGCAATGGCTGCATGTGCATTTTCACTTTCCTTTTTAAAGGCCAGCAGTGTAGTGGGGTTTCTGTGATGTACAACAACCTCTCAGGTCCCCCATACGAGGGTAACACCACCTGTTGAAAAAACATCATACTAAATACAAATTAAAACATAGTAATAAAAAATGAAAAGAAAAAGAATCATGCTATTTTCCTTTTCCTGAAGTGTGTATACATTTTTTGGTGGTCTCCACTTCTCCCCTCCCCGCTCCTCTCCTCTCCGCTCCCCTCTCCTCCCCTCCTCTCCTCTCTTTCCCTCTTTTCCTCCCTTCCTTTCTTCCCTTCTCTTTCCTTCCTTTCCCTTCTCTTCCCTCCCCTCCTTCCCTTCCCCTTTCTTTTTCTTTTTTTCTCCCTCCCTCCTCCCTTCCTTCCATCCCTTCCTTCCTGTTCTCCATCCTTCTTTCTCTCATTCCTTCTTTTCTCTGGAATGTAAATAAAACCTAAAAGGCTAGTAGTTTTTCAGATTATAGCCAGTTAATGAGAACAGAACTTGGCACCTTTTCAGCAGGCACATGCCAAGTCTTTATTTCTTCACTTTATCCCAAGTTCAAATATATGCACACAGATGGCAGAAAAAGCTCTATTTTGAGCAAGTTGATCTCCCAGGACAAGTTAAAGCCTATGGCAATTTCTAATGTACTACAATTTGACATCTATCACCATTTTATTTTTTATTACAGATATGAAATAGTTGATATTTTGTAAGAAATCACATACACTTTAAAACTTCGAAGGAAAAAATAGTATCTCTGTGGATCTCCAGGTTTCCAGGAACAAAATTCAGAAAAATTAAATTCTGATGGTAATCTAAACTGACAGGACAACTTTTATAAAAATAAGGTTGAATACATGCATGCCTGATGATCCAGCAACTTCACTTCTAGTTATTTATTACATAGGAAATCTTTCATGTGTACAGGAGAATATTTGCAACATTACAGTTAATAATAATAAAATCCGGAAGCAACCATTACCAGGGGACTAAAAGTAAGCAAAGTGATGCATTCATCAACGGAATCTTATCTAGTCATGAAAATAAATGAGTTGCAGCTACATATACAGATATGAGTAAATATCTCAAAGAAAGGTAAGCAAGAGTAGGCCACTAATGAAAAAGTGGTTAAGTACAATTTCATTTGGATAAATTTGAAACAATGCATACAGATGAACGTGGTAAAATGTTTGTGAAAAGGAAGGAAACAGAAAGGATAGTTGTTACAGCTGGGGGAAAGGGAAGACAATATGAAGGGAAGAGGAAACGGGGGCATTCAGAGATTCTGGCAGCACTTTATTTTTGTTTTTTTTTAAATTAGTTACATAGAAATATATGAGCTTTAGTGAAATAGCTAAAATTGTTCCAAGTTCATGTATAACCCACAGCCACATTTTCCTCATTAGCATCTTACATTAGTGTGACGCATTCGTCACAATTGAAGAATAGTGTTGATGTGTTATTATTGGTAAAAGTTCACACTGATTCAGCTTTTTAAATTTTTACCTAAGATCTCCTTTCTGTTTAGGGACCCTATCCAGCGTAGCACATTACGTTTTGTCATCACGTCTCCTTAGGCTTCTCTTGGCTGTGACAGTTGCTCAGACTAGTTTTTATAACCGTGACAGTTTGAAGGCAGGCATTTCGTAGAACGTTCCTCAATTGAGATTTGTCAGATGGGTTTTTTTTTTTCTGATGATTAAAGCAGATTTAGGGTTTAGGGGAAGAGGCTTGAAGTTGTCATTTTTATTACATCACATCAAGAGTACATTTTATCAACACCAGTGATCCTGGTTGCCATTGACCTCGATCATCCGATTGAGGTAGTATCTGTCAAGCTTTTCCATGATAAAATTGTGTATCCATTGACCCAATGAAGAGCATTTTTCTTTCTTCCAGTTTTGGACAATTGTGAATAAAAATAAGTGTTAACACATGGGTACTTTTTCTTTTTGCCTTACGTGCTCTTTGGAGGAGAAGAAACCACTTTTGTTCAATAAACATAATTTTGCATTTCTGAGGTCTTTTTTCTTTTAACATTTCTTATACTCTGCATCCATAGGGTGTGTTTCCTTCAGCCCATCCTTTGACCTACTGGTTTCTACAAAGTGCTTCAGGTGAGCTCAGGTATCTTTCTTTCTGGCATACTTCTCTACCTCACCATTTTCCTTCACAAATTTTATGAGACTTTCTTAGATCTTAGAATCTTTAATGTACACATTAGTTCTCTTGGCAACAATTTTCCCTTTAATTTATTTGCTTGCCGAGGATTTAGCTCAGTGGCATAACCGCCTGCCTGGCAAGCGTGAGGTCATGAGTTTGATCCCCGGTACTGCCAAAAAAAAATTTTTGCTTATGGCAGTGCCACCAGCATACCTGATAACATTTCACCTTTTTTTGTTTTGCAATGGAGATGTTTGTGGGACATTCCTTTCTGAAAAATATGCATTCCCTTGGTCTCTGCAATTTCGCCTTATTTGTAGATTCACATGAATATGACCAAAGAACAACCTCATGCTTGTAAAGTCTCAATGAATATATATTTACTATCTCTCTTCTTTCCTGTTGCCTTAGTCATTTTGGTGAATAACTGAAAGGTAGTAGCTCTGGCTGAAAGCTGCACTACTCATTTTTGTGTGCTTCCTTTTTTGTGTTTTCAGCTTTTTAAAAAAAATTTCAGTGCATAGAATTGAGTTCATGATATTCCACAATCCACAGCACATTTTATCATACACCCATGTAAGCATCTCTCCTTCCATTGGCTTAAGAATTTGTTGGTATATTTATCCCAATTTCCATAAACTTTTCATTTCAGGCAGACAGTGGAAATTACCTAACATTTATCCCTTATTTGCTTTTTATTTATTTGTTTATTTATTTATATTTTTGTATTGGGAATCAAACTCAGGACCTTGTGCTTGCCAGGCAGGCGTTGTGCCACTGAGCTAAATCCTTGGCCCTTATCCCTTATTGTCTTGCAGTTTATGAGTAGTTGTTGTTCATGGAGTTTCAATTTAACCAAATGGTGATGTGGAATCATACAATTCTGATGTTTACGTTTTTCATTCAGCACTATAATCTTTATATTCCTTTCCTGTGAGTGAGAATAGAGCCCAGCACTGTCCAACAGAACTTCCTGCAATGATGATACTATTCTGTATCTGTCTTATTCAACATGATAGTTTCTCGTCACATGTGGCTCTTGAGAGTACTTGAAATGTAGCTAGTGCAACATAGGTACTAAATTTTTACTTAAAATTGTAATTAGTTTACTGGCAATGACCACATGGCTAGTGGCTACCTTTTGAAGACTGTACATATAGAGTATTTGCGTCATAGCAGATGGGTTTATAGGACAACACAGGTCTAACCCACTGATTTCCATTCTGAGCATATAGCACATTTTACCATTTCCCTTAATGAAAGATACCCAGGTTGCCTCCTGTTCCACATCACTCTAAATAATGCTGCAGTTATCTCTTTTGCACTTATTTCCTTAAGGACATTTGTGAAAATTTCTTTGGGATATATAGCAGAGGTAGAAGGTTATGTGCACTTAATTTGACTAGATACTACCAAATTGTGCTCAGGTGCACCAGTCTGCACTCTTTTGCAGTGTGTCAGTGTTTCTATATTCTCATCCTCCCATAACACCTGACATTAGACAATATCTACATCATGCAGTATTATACATTAGACAATATTTCTAAGTATTTGTCCATCTATTGAATGTAAAGATACGTTGTTATTTCTTTTTATATTTTTAGGAGCATTTTAATCATTAGGGAGAGTATCCCTTTGACCGTAATATGGATTACAAAAGTTTGTTTTCCCTAAATTTCCATATGTTTTGTCCTTTATGTATGTTTGTCTACTTGTTTCATTGGTAGGTTGGTTGGCTTTCTGGAAGCTTTTGAATTTTGTGCACTTAAAGGCATCAATTACTTATACCTTAAATCTAGTTGTAAAGATCTTTCTCACTTTGAGATTATAAAAAGGACTCATTAATTTTTCTGCTAATGCTCTAATGGCTTTATTTTTTACCTTTACATATTTGATATATTTTGAATTTATTCATGGACAGTATACTGCCTTATCTAGATGTGCTATATGAAGTACCAATGGATTAATGTGTTCTCATAACTACTCAGATGTTTTGTGCTATGTTTTCCCATCTGATTTCAGATATAGCCTTTATTATACACTAAATTCCATAATACATTTGGGTCTGTTTCTGATCTTGGGTTAAGATGGATAAAAATGAACATATTAAGGAATAATTACTATTTTATTTCTATGTAAAGAATTTTTAAAAATTAAACACTTTTTCAGTACATATACAGATAATCATATGATTTTCCCCTAGATTTATTAAAGAATAAATTATATAGATTTTCTGATATTGAACAAGTCTTGCTTTTGCTGAACAACCCTACTTATTAATAATGAATTATTCATTTAATATACTGTTGGATTCTGTTTACTTCTATTTTATTTTATTGCATCACTATTTCTAAATAAATTTAATCTTAGTTTTTCATGTTGGATGCATTCTTTGTCAGGCTGTAGTAGCAATTTCCTATTTACTTAAAATAATAATATTTAATTTTTCTTTCTTTGCTCTAGAACAACATAAATAGAATTGAAACAATCATAGTTAGTATAATCTTCCACTCTACCATACATTGTGATGTTTATAATTACTGAGTTAGGAATTGGTAAGTTTGCTGGCAAAATAATGAACAACTCAGCCAGTCAGAGAAGAAAGAAACTCTTTCCAGAAAAAATAGCCTAAGTGGAAATTCAAAAAGTGGTGGGATTTTGTCTGGCAACCATAGAGGTTTTTGGCTTGGGTGAGAAATTGCGAGCTATACCCTAAGTTGCAGGTTGTAAGAAGTGCAAAGAACAAAACAGGCCACAGGACATGTAGTATATAAATTTTTAATGTCATCTTTGGCACTCATGTTAGAAACTGAAAACGCTTGGTTGAGAGGATGTGCAATTAAATGTGTACATCGTAGTAGTGCAGAATGCAATTTTTTCCTTGTTGCCAGCCTCTAAGTGTGAGTCCACTGTGTCCCCTAGCTCCACAAAGCATCATTCTCAGTGAAATCCATTTTCACAGTGTTCCCTTAAGTTATGCAGTACAAGCCTCTGCATCACTGTGGTCCTGATAGATGACTTCATATTGTCTTGTTTTCCCCGATATGAACTTTAAGAGTGAAATTTTACTCATTTCCTCTATCACAGTCTTATCCCATGCATTGATCTTAGTTTCTTTCTGATGTCCCATCTCCTGTCCTTCCTGATGTTCCCTGGATGACCCTTTCAGTCTAGCACCAGTCTGAGACATAACCTGACAGAGTGCAGTGGCAAAAATGGCCATTTTTATGGAAAAATTCACTTTGCATTCTTTCTCAGAATGTTTCCCAAGCACGTGGTTGGGGTAGCCATTCCTTTTTTGTTTCCAACACCCTCAGGACGATGTATGGGCTCCAGAGTCCACTGAATTTAAAATTTGTCTGTTAGTGTGATTCCTCAAAGAGGGTTACATCTGAAATCAGATTTTTGAAAATACACTGTAAGTAAGATAGACATTCTAGGACAAAAAAGCCTATACAAAATGAATTAGAGGAGAAAATCTGATTCTCCCTCAGCTGACAATTCCAAACTGAGTGATTCAGTTCGTAGTACATTCCATTCCACACAGCTGCTCAGAAACTCCTAATTGTTCCATGTTGCTCTCTGCCATTCCCCAGACCATTGCACTCTTGAATGGGGAAGCAAGGTCACCAGAGTGCAGGTTTCAGCTTGTAGGAAGGGGAAGTGCAGATCTCCAAGGTAACAACTTTCTTTTAAAAGTGAGGGAATATTTGCACACCTCCTTTCCATCTCCATACCATTGAAGAGAGCTCTACTACATGCTCCAAAATGCAGCATGAACATGTAGCTATATACATCACATCACATCACATCACATCACATCACATCACATCACATCACATCACATCTCATATGTTTTTCCCTCTTTCTTTAGCATATAGCTGTATACATCACAGCAGTGCACATGCTAAGGACAGAGAGAAAGAGGGATGAGATGAGATGAGTTGAGGGAGACTTATTCTTAAGAAAAATTAAAATCTGCTGGAATTCCTTTTAAACAAAGATCCACTTTTTATACATAGGCACTCTACTGTTCTTCCAGAAAATACTTCCTTTTTGAAAGTGCATACCTTGAATTCTGTCATCTGCCCTTCCTGACTGCCTCCCTTCATTGACTTCCAGAGTATTACCTCTGATTTTTCTCTCCATCCCATATGTTGCCTTCACACAGACATTCATTAACCGTGTATACCCAAGATAATAAACATTTTCTTAAAGGGCAAGAAAGCAAATATTTTTCACCCTTAGTCCATGTTGAAACTATTTGATAGAACCCTGTAGTAAAAAAAGGAATTACACGCTCTATAGATGAGTGGAGCTAGCTGTGTGTTCTATGAAAATTTCCTTTACAGAAAATGGGAAAGTAACCTTTGGATTATGCATCCAACTTCCTGCTTTCTAATTCCTTGAACTGCCGTGGCTTTACCTTCAAAACTCCATTTTATTTCCTCATGACTATGGTCACACCTTCCTCATCTGTAAATGTTCTCCAACCCTGAAACTGGCCTTACTCGTACTGGTTGTTCTTTGCCAACATCTCTGCGTTTTGCTTTTGTACCTAGACTGAATGTTGAGGTGTGTGTTTAAGTGCTTCTATTCATGTGGATTTACCTGAGTAAATCCTGTTCTAATTCTAATCTCAGGTTCTAGTTCTAATCTCAGGTAACTCTGAAAGTTGTTTATTAATTTTTCATTATCTTGATGAACTTCTCCTTACTTTTCTCTAAGTGACTACTTCAAACCTTTAGTATGATTGTTAAGCTCCCAAACTTTTATACTTACTGCAAGATCTTCTCTTTACCTAAAGAAAAATGAGGTTATCTGGAATAAACTTTTTCTAATTTCTGAACATCTCTGGTCCTCATGAACTCAGCTTTCACTGTTACTTTTACAGCTCCAATTTCCAAAAATTTTTGAGCATCTGCTAAGTTCCAGTCATGATGCTAGGCACTAGAAGTTCAATGAGAAATAAAATAGATGCAATCCTGTCTTTGCAGAACCAAGTATTCTGTCTTTAGAATCTGTATCTATCATTCCTGTTTTCTAGTTCTTCACTTTTTCTCTTCCCCACTTTCTTCTAACTTCTTCCCTTCAGCTTATAAATATACTTAAGGTCTCTCATTTTAACAGCAATGACAACAACAAAAGCTATCTGCTTACTTGTGTGTCCTCTTATGAAGCATCCTTTCAGTCCTCCCATTTACAATGATGGCCAGGTTCCTGTCTGTTTCATCGCACTGAGGTGGCCACTGATCCCACAAATGTTAAATCCAAGGAACTTATATCTTAGCTCAGTGGCCAGCCCTTGACGATCTTGCTACTCTTAATCTTCCTTGAAGTGAAATTCTCTTTTCTTATAATATATAATCTCTTTACAGGTAGAAAGGAAGCTTGTAAAGCTTAAGGAAAACCAGTGTGATCAGGACATAAAAATAGAATTCTCCCTAAATCAGTAGTCAGCATTTTTAAGTGCCTACTTATTTCTCAGCATTCAGTACTTTGCTTCCCAGAAACTATCAGAAACTATCCAAAGTCCTTCACAAAGCATGAAAGGGACTCCAGGATTGGCTTCTACCTCTCTAACACCATCTAATGCTAACTTCGTATTAGTTTGAAACTTTTCTGCTCTGAGTAATCGAAAACTCAGCTCAAAGTGCTATAAATGAAGAAGAGGTCATATAGGCTAAGGACAAAGAAGGTAATAATCAGGTTTGATTTTTATCATGTGTCTCAGTTACTTTTCTTTTGTTGCAGAGATAAAATACTCAACACCCAAAATTAAGGAAGGAAAGGTTTATTTAGCACACAGTTTGTGGAGATTTTAGTCCATACTCAGCTTGCTCCAACACAGGGTGGTGTGGTTGAGGAGCAACCTTTCAAGGTGGCTATGGCAGAAGACAACAAAGCAACAAGAGGAAAAGAGGCAGAAGGGCAAGGGAGGAGCAAGCCTCTTTCCTTCCCTTATAGTGTATGCTGGCTACTCACCTTAGGGTGAGTGAGGCATTTATATCACCAGTCCCAGCACTAGACAATGAACCAATCATAAACTCTAGATTCAGTGGCCCTGAGAAACCCCCATGATCACATGAGATTGTAGGGGAATATCCAGGCACAAATCATAACATCGTTTCCAATTTAGTGTGTCGCCAGTCCTGTGACTTTGTTTTCTGTGTATTGGCTTCTTCCAAGAACTGTAGTAGTAACATCCTTATAACTACAGCAGCTGCAGATATCACATTCATATGGGACAGTGTCCAGAAGAATAGTCAGGATTATTTTTCAATCATTAACACTGTTACTAGTTTCATCAGAAAGTCATTAAGAATTGTTTCTCTGATCTCTCCCATGAGGTAGGGGGCTGCTTTTCCCCAACAGCCCCTGAAAACTTCTTGCCACTTTTGATGTAAGTTGGCTTAGGTCTGATCATCCTTGGCCCAATCTCTATCAAAAATGGTGCAATAACTGGTCAGCTCTGAAGGCTCAGGGTCTATCCCAGGAGTTGAAGATTATGTGGAGATTAGCGAGGTACAAAGAGTACCTCAAAGTCACTTCAACAGTCCCCTACCCTACACGTCAGAAACAGTGATTGAGATTTTTGGAAGTTACATAAGGACATATACCAATATTCTCCATAACCTAGTATTTTCCAAATGACAGATTCAGGATGTTTCAAACTATGCATGAATAAAACAGTACATTCAAATTGAAACATGAACAATGAAGCTCAGTGTAGTGTGTATAAAATATTGAATGTATGCTTGCTGTTCCCACAATACCATTCACCTTTAAAAAACAGTCCATTTTGAGTTTTAGTGAAGTATAAGGAATGTCTGAAATAGCTATTAAAATACTCCTAGGGGCAGGGATTGTAGAGTTAATTGGTAGAGTGCTTGCTTGGCATATGTAAGGCCCTGGATCCCTAGCACAACAAAACAAAAACAAGAGCAAAACTATAAAATACCCCTTCCTTTTCTACCTTCATACCTGTGCGAGGCAGAATTTTCTTCTTGTACTTCAAAATAACTTGTTGCTTGTGTGTTCAATGCACAAGCAGAAAAGAAAATCTACCTGTCTTCTAGCAAACCGGTATTTGAAAGATCTAAAATAAAAGTTAGAAACTGTTACTCTTCTCATTATTTTCTTGTTTTAAAAATTTAATTATCTTTAATTTTATTTTTCAGAAGGTTTACATTAACATGTAATAGAGCTCATATAATTTTTAAGTGGGTTAATAAATATTTAAAAGCTTCTTGGTTCTGACTTCAAACGTGGTAAGCATTGTAGATATATCCCACATGTACAGAAGCTGTTAGGGCTTCTCAAAGATTTTTAGGAATGAAAGGGTTGCTGAGACCACGAAATGTGAGGACTACTGATCCAGCTCATGTGGTCCCTCAGCAGGGAGCTGACCTTCATGCTCCAGAGAGAGTTTGTTGTCTTTCATGTGAATGCTTCAACACTGCTTTTACCTCTCAATTACAACACTTCCCAAGAGTCACATTACTTCGTATGCCTGTTTTTTTCTAGGCTGTGGTGGTGTGCTAATGCATATTTGATACTTAGGACTTGAAGAGTGAAATGCATAAAGGAATGAATGAATGAATGGATTGATGGGGGTTCCTGTTCTCCTCATTGGACTTCCAGCTCTGAGTTTTGTTACTGAATTATACTGAAAGAATCCAGTAGTTCCTGTGGATGGCAGGGCTTTGCACCTACATGATTACTTTCTACCTGCACCTACATGATCTCCTCTTATATATAGGGAATACCTGTGGATCTGGAAAGAAAACTGTTTAGTTAAGAGTTTCCAAATCATGGAACTTACAGAGACTTTCAGAGGAGTTTTTCTTCAGATACTTTTTTCGGACTTTGGACATATAGTGAGCCTGGAAGGCATATTGTTATGGTTACTTAAAGGTCACAAGGGAGACCAGTTGAAAGACTATGACATTTAAAGCAACTGTGCTTTATTTCCCTAGGGCCTTGATATTAGAGGAGTTGGAGATTATTATTGTTATGAGCCACTTGGAAGAGTTTGAGCTGTTAGGACAAAAACTCTAAGCTCCAGAAATTGGTACCTTCATTTATCAGAGGAACTGAACTGAAAACGTATTTGTCCAAGATTGAAAGTTAAAGGAATCTAGTGAATAATCTGAGTTTCTTAAATCCTAGTCCAGAGCTAAGCAATCCGAGGATCAGATACTGGGAGATTTAAGGCACCTTGAAAATTCCTATGTCAGTGTCTCTCGGACTTTTATGTGACAGGGCATAATGGTTGGAAGTGATGTGTTAGATATCACACCACTCATCCTAAGGGCAGGGGGTGACTATTGCTGCCCATCTGGAATCTATTTTCAGCATACCGGGATGCCTATTGGCATCCCGATTCGTTTGTAGTCTGAAGTTCATTTGTAGAAAGGGCTGCAGTCTTATCATACCTTACGTGGATTCCCCAAGTGTAGTGAGAGGCCACTAATAACCTTCTCAAGTGTGTGCATGGTTGGCACCCTCAACTTAGACCAGACTGCTTATAAATCACTGGGACTGGTATACAGTGTATGAAAGCTGTATAATGAAACTCCAAGTAGTGAGCTCCATCCCCAGCTCCTCTTTGGACCTGTTTTCCTACAACATCAGGGACAATTTCTGTTGAATTCAGTAATCCAGCATGGAGATCATGTCCCAGAACTTCTCATGACATAAGTGTAAAGCAAGTAATAATCTCATTTCCCCAGGGTCTTGATGAAGTTTTAGCTAAGTGTAAAAGCAGAGAAATGGCATTTTCTTAACTTTGAAAATAGTTCAATGTCAGCATTGCCTAAAAAATGACAACTTAAAATTTTGAAGTGCTAATTTGACAAAAAAAAGTTGTAAAAACAATGCAAAGAACACCTATATACCCGTAACAGTTTCTCTTAATTATCATCTTATCTCATTGTGGTGCAGTGATCAAAACTAAGAAACTATCATGAGCATGAGAACATTTTTAGATGACACTTGAGCAGTTATTTAAAAAATGTAATATTTAAACCTATTAGAAAATATGTACTAGAAATATGATTTCATTCCTTCTGTTGCTAAGATTCAGATAAAAAGAAAGTGGATTTAAAATACATTTTGGTTAAAAACATGAATTTCAGGCATGCATACGGCACAGTTAAATTATGATGGTATTACTTGAATGACTGACATTTTGGAATCTCTATCAAAAGTAAATGCATGAGTTAAGAAATTGTAAGAATTTACCTCCTTTCCCTTCACTACCTTGGTCAGTGCTCCTAGGACTATGGCTTCCCAGGGCGGGCTTTAAAAGGCTTCAGGGTGCCACTTCTGAGTGATTTGCATCCTCCATCTAGTTGGCTGATGATGGTCAAGCCTAAAATAATGTCCCTGCACATTGCCATAGCAAATTTGACTTTCCTATAATTCTCACATTACACTGTAGATTGATGATTATAGTGGTGATGATGGAAGTTAATGTTCTTCCGAAGACTGGACATTGACAACAACTTGGAAATGTTCATACTAGAGGGAGATTTGAGAGGGAAATGTAAATTATCCAGTTAATGGATTTTCCCCAATATAAATGCAAAAACTGCTTTCATCTCCAGGTCACCATGTAAATCACACTACTGCCTGGCAGTTTTACGTCCTCCTAGGTTCTGTGCAGAGATGATTACTAAGAACTCTGGAGCAGAGTAGCTGTGTGAGGGGTTTAGATAGCCACGAGGGGTGCGGAGAAGGCAGGGAGGACTCATGTGCATAGCTGGAAGGAAATTTGCTGACCACATCTCTCTTCTGAAGTTCAGTGTTTCTTCTTCCCTCAGGAGTCAAAATCACTTTAAATAATTTGTGGCTCTTGAAAGGCAGCCATTTTATAATCTCCTCCCTCCTTTCTCCTGGTTCAAAATTCCTGACTCCACATCCACATTGTCTTGTTAGTGAGTGTAAGTTTGGTGAGCTGGGGACTTCAGTGAAGGCACTCCCAAGTTCACTGTCCTTATAAGAATTTACTACATTAAATAATATCTTTCAAATAGATGAAGTGTTTTTGAGTACAGGGCAAGTTTTTGAATTTTTTTTCCCTTATCTAGAGTCTTTTGTGGTGAAAGTCGGCTCAATCTACTGACATTCAGATCCTCTGGCTTTTCCTTATTTCTTGTTTTATGTGTGACTTCAAATGCAAAGAATGAGAGTGATGTATAAGTGATATGACAATATGATTGGTAGCTGCTCTTTGGTGATCTTTATGTCTCTTGTTCATGTTTGCCTGGCTTTCTAGGCCATTTTCCATAGACTGGTGATCTCAAGTACTTTTTCCAGGTCCCTACGTGCTCTGGAATAACAAGATAAACAAGATAAAATCCTCGGCCCTTGGATTTGACGGTTTCACTTCTGTAGATTCAACCAATCACAAATCAAAGATATTAAAATACAAATTGGGTCTGTACTAAACATTTACAGACATTTTTCCTTATCATCATTCCCTAAAAAACACAATTATTTTCCTAGTGGTTATACAGTATTAGATATTATAAGTAATCCAGAATGATTTAAAGAATACAACAGGGTATGCATAGGTTATACACAACTATTGTGCTATTTTATATGAAAGACTAAAACAGCAGCACATTTCCATCTCTGCCAGGGGTCCTGGAACAAGTTTCTCGTGATATCAATGAAAGACCATATTCAGAGTTCTAAATGTCAGAAACATAAACTGTAGTTAACTGAGTCCTCTATTTCTGCACTGGCTTTTATTTATTATTTTTTATTCATTTATTTTTATTTTTCTGGTTTGCAAATCACGTAACAACTGTTGGGACAACAGGCATAATTTTAAAGACTACAATAACAACTCAGCCACTGAGCCACATGCTGACTACCTTGACTGGAATGTGTAAATTTGCTGGCTATGTGTAATTATTATTTTTATTGCCTTAAGTTACAATAAGCAAACACTAAATTTGACTAAAGGGAGCCATTGTCAGGAACGTCTGCATAGCCATTAGAGCTGGGGTTCGTGGTATAATGATCTGCCTAGTGCCCTGTGGTGGTTGTAATTCTGGTAGAAACTGATGCTATCCTGGGTGTGTGAGGTGCAGTTACTCATTCTAACTTGGCAGGTGGGATCTGCTGCACTTCATGTGGTTTGTAATGTCCTCCTAAACACTGACAATGGTACTAAGTAGCCAGTTTAGTAATTTCGTATAATCATGATGAAGTGTAGCATATAAGTATGCTTCCGTGTTGCACCAATGTTTCAATTACAAAATACTTATTGTTGGAATCAAGTGGGCTGAATGAATGTCATTCTTCTTTACCTAGCTTTAGAAACAATTAAGAGACAGACAAGAGCCAGGCAAGTGGAAATGAAAGTATTATCGTTATTACTGGCAAAACTATACTAGGAGACAAGGCTTAGATATCATCAAAAGTCTTGCTTAATATGTTTTTAAGCAAAACTTACATGCCTGAATGTCAGACCTCTGTGTAAACAAAGCTGGTCCTGCTATGCCCTCACATACCTTAGAAGGCAGTGCACAGATGCATTTCTGCAGACACGCAGACACCAGAGCCATGAGGGAGGCATGAAAAGGCCTACACCTGGACAGATCAGTGCTTGACCTCATATTCATTATTTAGATTGGATTCTTTTCTTTCCACAGGGAGTGGAAGGATAGAGAGATGAGTGGCACTGGCCTATGATCTTATATATGGAAGCATGAATCTAGAGGAGAGAGGTTCCACATAGCCCCCAACATTCTGTGTGCCAGGTCCTGTACGAAGTGCTCTATGTCCATTAGTCAGTCACCACAACAATTCTAGGAAATGAGTCCTGTTACAGTAGTGCAGAAACCAAGGTTTTGTAAGGTGAGCAGTTTCTCCAAGATCACCTATCCAGGACAATACACGAGCAGAATTTATCCTTCAGCCTATGGAATCCTAATGCCTATGCCCTTAACCAGAGCCCTATGGGGTCCCAGAGATCTTCAGTAGAGTAGCACTTTTCATCTTCACGTGTGCTTTGAACATGCTGCCACATCTCTGTGTCATGTTTTCACTATCTGCTCAATACAGAACTTAGTTCCTGCTGAGATGAGAGAATACATCAGGAATAAGTAATAAGTTAGTCAGGTAACACATGCATCAATACTAGTAAATTCACAATGAAATGAAGGATAAACACTTAGAATGTGCCCAACCTTTGCCCAAAATTGTCTTTGTCTGTGAGCTGATGGAAGTTAGCCTTATTTCCCATAAAGTGGTTAATTGAGTCTCATTGTGCTTGGAAGATTTCTTCATTTATTTAACCATCCATAAAACACTTACATGGTGTTCACTCTGTACTGGAGGCTCAGGGATAAATTAAGGGAGAAGATAATACTCATATGACCCACGACTGTTGGATCCTGTACATACCCATTAAAGGAAGGGCAGGGAAAAGATGATAATACCTGCTCAGCCATGGTGGCTTCTTAGCAGAATAATTTTCAGCAACTGTAACTTTCTCTTCTTACAAACATGCTCACTGTATTTGCCTTCCTGTGGCCTCACCATGATAGAATTCATTCATTCATTCATGTAATTACATACTCTAAATTCATTCAGTTATCTGATTCTTCAACTAAATGCTTACATTTGTAGACTTTGGATAGGGACAATTGAACAGATTTTTGAGCAGCAAATGATGATGTTTGAGAGAAGTTTTCACTCTTTTGCTTGTTAGGGACATTTGGTTTATTTACTTAAATGCTGTTTTCTTTATATGCCAACTGCAAACATCTTTCAGCTATGTATAGGAAAACTTTCTCAAAGTGATTTTTTTTGTAGGTGGTAAAAGTACCCTAATAGAGAAAACCGGGAAAGTGCATTGGACATTTAGGTGGGACTGGACAAGGGTCTGTGACTGGTCTATACGGAATATTTTCTTGGTGAAGCTCCTGTAAAGCAAGAAAGATGAGTGGAGGTTTTCCTGGCTTTTCCAGATCTTTTTGATGCTCTCTATGGCCTAGGCCACTGGACTTTGGTCCTTCTCAAGTCTTCTACTTGTAAAATTAGAATGGTAATTATGTCAGATAAATCCTAAAATGACACGAATGGTTTTTCCTCATTTTGCATAGACTTCCTGGCTTGCCAGTTTCTCAGTCACTTCCACGCTGTCTCTGTGGTGTCAGGGTGGCCATCATCACTGCACTCTGTGTGCCTCTTTGACCTCAGCTCTGAGTTGCCCTGACCCTGATTGAGTTTTTCCTTGCGCTTCATGAGATGCCAGTTATTCTGCGAAGACCACAATGAGTCCCTCTCTTTGATAAAAGGCTCACATAACTGCTCTATCTCACATAGATATCCCTCATCTCTAAAACCATGTGGCTCCTGTTACCTAACTTGTATGATTTTATACTACTTAACAATACATTCTGTATTCATTTGTCCTCCCCGATGTATGGCAAACACATCTATAGGAAGTGTTGTTGCTTAGGTGTCTTTTGTAAGAATCATCTTTCTTGTAAAAGACCAGCACAAAAGCTATGTTCACAGAAGAAAGTAAATGAATAGTTACAGAATAAAAGACTCAGTTCTCATCTGCGGAGATTCCCTAAATCCCAAACTATGTTGTTGACTTACACTAAGAAGAACTTTTCAATGAACTGCTCTTTTTCCCTCTTTTTTTTTTTAATAGTGAAGTGGAAAAAACATGGGATTTGATGTCAGAGAATTCACCACTTGTTTTAAATGACCACAGCCAAGTTTTGTTCAAAGCCTTTGAATGTGAGTTTGTTTCATCTGTGTAGGAGAGATAGTGCTTTTTGTGCAAGAATGCAGGAAGTAATTTTTGCAGGGAAGCTGGCACAGTGGTTGGCACCAGAAAGATGCTTCTTCTTGTGACTCTTTTGGACTCCACCCAAACTCCACCCTGTCCTCTGCCTCCTAGCAGGTAGTTCCAAAGTGCCCTTTCCTTTTTTGCTCAGTGCTACCCTGATTAATGGAGGCTTTCTCAGGGATCTCTGCTTGGTGCAAACACACTTACAAAAAACTCCTGTAAATCTTCAGCAGCAGAGCTGTCTGGGCACATTAGAATGACAAAACCACCTCAGGACACAGCTGTTTGTCCCAGTCCAGTTGAAGGTGGAGCCACGTTGGCTCAGCAGAATAGCCCAGTGTTCTAAATTTGTCTGAATCCCACAGCCTCTTCTTTTCATTCTTTTCCTTTTCCTTCCCTTCAGCAACCAGAGATTCGTCAGTGACATCTCTTCCATCCCTGCCATAAAACCTGAAGGCTCCCATCTCATTAATGATCTTTGATTAACTGATTATGGTTGAATGTGAATGAGTTTCAGCCAGTATATTACCCAGACCAGCAGTTATATTTTAAGCTTTTTATTCTATGTCAAAATAAGATTTGTCCCCAGATAAGAGAGATCAGCATTAGCAAGCAGAGAAATTTTATAGGACAGGAAAATTCTATGGTCCCAATCTGCTGGCTCTAAAGTTGACTTTGAACATAAACCAAATTTAACCTTTTAAAGTGATAGAATATATTAGCTCAGAAAGAATATATTTCTTCTTTCCCAAGGGCCGAGTTTCCTTCTCCCCTGGGAAAAGTTGATCCAGGCCCTAGTTCTGGAGCTTGTTTTGGTGGCCTGGCAGGGGTTGGGATGAAAAAATGAGCACACTTTCCATATGGTACCCCTCCCCGCCTCAGAAGGGACCCTATTCTCTGTGCCTGGTACTCTGAACAGCCCTTTATTTCTCCTCTGAGTGCTGGTGGTATTTTAACTCCATTCCAAATCCTGGCCTCATCATTTTCTATTCTAAGACACATAGATGCATGTTTTATGTTTTCCAATATATTTGATGCTATTTTAGTGAGCATTTCATTTATAGATTTTGCATCTTACAAAAATCTCCATGGATCACAGTACACAGAGCAGCATATTAGAAAGAGCATTAGACTGAATGGGAGATGATCCAGGCTCATTGTGACCCCTGTAGTTGGTCCTCAGTGTTTTCCAGGACTAGCTCTGGGTACCAGGCAGCCTAAGGTAGTTAGTTATAACCCAAACTAAAAGGCTTGATAGGTCTTTTTAGGTTTGTGTTCCAGCTCTTCCTCTAGATAACTGTGACCTTGGACAAGTGCGTTTACTTCTCTGAGTTATGCGTGTAATGATGGCATTGAAGGAAATGAATCTAATTCTCATTCCACCTGTCAATTTTATGGATCTTTATGCAGCAGACCTGTCTCTGGGAATTAATACTTTAAAGTAACATTTTCATACTATAATAACCCATCTTGCCTGATACTCCTTGAACTTTTTTCTTTGTTAATGTTAAAAATGTCTGCAGCAGAGAAAAACTTTGTGACAAAGACTATGCTCTTTAGTAAGAGATGTTTGCTGGAACTGGAGGTTGTCTCTTCCTTCCACTTGATCTCTCTTGAATCTTTCTCGGTCTTTACCAGCCCATTGGCTCGCATGTGCTATGACTACTTCTTTGTCTCACACATTAATGTAATTGTTCAACATATGTGTTGTGGCTCTTTAAATTGCATCCTCTAGACTCATTTTAGTTCTTCAGTTGTCCACACTAGTGCTTTTTAACTTAGTGGTTCTCAGGCAGGGTGATTTCCCTATCTGTCTAGTTACTTTTCTCTCATTGCTGAGACAAAATATCTGACACCCAAAGTTATAGGGGGAAAGATTTATTTAGCTCTCAGATTATAGAGGTTTCAGTCTGAAGTTGGCTGGTTCTAAGGCAGGGTGGCTTGGCAGGAGCATCACAAAGTAGAGTTAATGACAAGCAAAAGACAGCAAAAGCAAACTAGCAAGGAACAAGATAAACCTCTTTCTGTACTTTGTATTATATCTAGGCTACCAGGATTAGGGTGGTGCCAAACCAATCAGTGGACTGATTTAGTGTTCACCTACCCTTAACCCTAGCACCCTTAATCCCAGCACTGCACCATGGATCAATCCATACTCTACATCCAGCCATTTCTGAGAAAGCTCCATCTATGACTGAATGAGGCTTTAGGGGGAGATCTAGACACAAGCCAAAACACTATCTTCTTTCCAACCAAGGAGTATTTAACAATGGTTAGAAATATTTGGTGCTACAGGGGTTTAAAAGGCAGAGGCCAGGAACAGGCTAAACAAAATCCTGCAATGTACCAGGCAGTCCACACAACAAAGGATGATTGGGTTCAAAGTGGCAATAAGACTGAGGTTGAGAAATCCCAGTACAAACATTTTTAATTCCTTCAAAGCAAAAATACCAGATAGACCCATTTGCATGTACATGGTGTACCACAGAGGCTTATGCAATAGGAAAGAGAAGACATTATTTATTAGTGTTTGACTAAGTAACCCCAGAGTAGGTGCACAAAGCAGTCATGGCCCAGTGGCAGAATTTAGTTGTGTTGACATCTCACAAGCACATCCAGAAAACTGGATAGGGAGATCTGACCAACACTAGGATTTTAATGTTTCCTGTGATACTTTGAAACCTCTAAAAATTATTTTATGGAGATAATCAACTGTAGTTAGACCGAAGACTCTAAGGCCATCTTGTTGAGTTAAGTTCAAAAGAGAATGCTCCTTTCTTTTGAAGGAGTGGTTTATAAGATGTGGTTTCATTTAAAGACAGGGTCAGACTCTTTTCATAGCACTGGTGGTGTTTTCTTCAGGACAGGAGGACATCTAGCCTAATATTTATTTTGCTTCATTTTAAGATTTTTAAATTGGAGCTGGGGATTCTTTATGAACCTGTGACATAATCTTCTAGAAGAATACTTGCAAATCCTCAGTGGGCAGGAGGATCATCCAGAGATACTGTGAAAGAAAATGCAGTCTCCTTAGAAACTTACAAGGTTTCTGACTTACAGGGTAGGGACTAGCAAATCACATTTCTAGCAAGCTGTAGATGGCATCTGTGCTTCTGGGCCATAGACACATCTTGAATGGCACAGTTTTCAAATGCTTAACCTGGAAAGTATATTAAAGGTTATTTAGTCAAAGTCTGTATTTCACAGATGATGAAATGGAGGCCTGAAAAGTCAAGAGCAAAGGTAAGGTATGGTGGTGAGCAGACATCTAGGTCAAGCCCTGCCTTCTCCTTTCCTTCTGGTATCCCAGCTGTGTCACACTGGGTGACTGGCAAATCATGCAGTGTTGCTGGTCCTTGGCTTTCTGTTTTTAAAAGTAGGTGGGCTGTCGTGCCTGTGAATTCTGCTGTGGCTGGTGCAGTCGTTTCTTTTACGCCTCTGTCATCTGAATGCCAGTGTCACCACTACTTATTTTTTTTTCCTGCTGCCTGTTACCTCAGGGGATTTGGGGAATTTAGAAATCAGGACTAGGGAGGCAGAAAATTACTGGGGACTGATGGTGGGGTGCTGACAGAATAAGCAGGTGCCATCTTTATTTCATGGGTGCGCTTCTTTGAGGTGAGCTCTAATCTTGGTCACAAACGGGTTGTGGTGCTGAGTGAACCAGCCCAGGGCCACTGCGGATGTGATGAGAGGCATGGAGCTTAATGGGAACTGGCGTCCCTGGCCTCTGAGAAGCAGGCAACAAAGAAGGAGCCTGCCCTGTGGCAGTGGAGCAGTCACCTGCCTCTTTCTGTGTGACAGAGGTTCTTAGAATCCTAAGGACAGCACTTCTGTGAGTGTTGCTTTGGAGGGCATTGAGGAGTGTGCAGGAAGGAGAGGAGACCTGGGCCTTCACTGCTCACTGGCTGTCATGCCTCCCTAATGTCTTTTTCCTTATCAGGTCATTGTTATAATTAACCAATGTGGTAGGCTTTAGTCATCCCTCTGAAAGTTGGTAAGGCATTTCTTAAAATTTGTTTGAAAATATCTTTTCTCACGGGATGATATTATTGTTAAAGTTTTCTTTCCCTATTGTATGCCTCCTTAACCCTTCCTCTTTGTATTCTATAGAAGTGGCCGGTGAGGTTATTTTTAAAACTTGGTCGTGGTAGGGAATCAATATTTTAGGCAATAACGACCCATTGTTTTTCACAGGAATATTGTTTGAGGATTTATGCAGGCAAGAGACAATAAATCTCCTTCACATCCTTTGAGAGCATAAAGAACATAGCACCTATTACCCTCCTTTCAATAGCAGTAAGACTGAAACATAATAGTTTAGTGTTTGTCTAAGTTCACTTCTGTGATTGGTGGAGAAGGACCCACATCAAGAGTGGAAATCAGACCCCTTGTGATTCTCCACTTCTGTGCAGTTGCATACAGGAGTCTATTAGGCAGGGTTCCAGGGGTGGGAGTCCAGTGTTTTCTAACAAGATCGGGACTGTTACAGCTGATTAGATCCGTGTGATGGAGCAGCAGTGGATAATGAGTGGTGGAGGTCAGTTAGGTGCTACTTCTTTCCAGGGCTTACGTTTCAGAAACAAGAAGGCACTCAGTGGAATAAAAATGTAACTCATTTAGTGTTGATGAAATGACATTCTTATGTTTGCAGTCTATTACTAATCTTGGCATCTCAGTGCTTCTTGGAAGCACAGAGGCCAACTGCATGCATAGAATGATGAATTTTGCAAGCGTTAGCTCAGTAGCCTGGGATTTGTGGGTCTAGAGACCTGTGCCCTTGTTTCTACCACAGCTGTGTAAAATAAATAAATGCTTTCAGCATACATTCTCTAGATGACTACTATGAACTCAGCATAGTGCTAGGTAGTGAATATTTTGTCCTTCTTGTTTCTGATATACAATAGGTACTCAGGACAAGTTAGGTGAATAAATCAGTGTAAGAATGAATGTATTACTCAAGGCAAAAGAGACTCACATTCCTTACCCTCATGTAGCTTGCTTGTTTTCTTTCTCTCTCTTTCTGTTTGTCTTTTTTATTTCTTTTTTCCTTCTGCATGTTTTAGAGGCAGGGTTTCACTATGCAGTTCAGGCTGGCCTTGAACTCCCTTCATAGGCCAGGATGGCCTCAAATTCACAGCGATCCTCTTGTCTCAGCCTCCCAAGTACTGGGATTACAGGAGTGCCCCACCATACTTGGCCTCATATACCTTTCTTAAGCATGCCCTCTGTAATAAATTCTACATGTTTGTGCGTCTTTTTTTCCTACTTCAAAAATAAAAAATCAGACCTTTATAAGGATAACTTCTGTTATCTGTTACCATGCTGCCCCATCTTTTTGTGGGTAAGAAGAAATGCTTTACCTACAAATTGCTGATAGATGTTTAGATGGAAGGGTTTTGCATTAGCTGGACTGTGGGCAAAATCACGATTTTTGTGTTTGTTTTGATGACATGCATTGTGCAAGTGTTATTAATGAAAAGATGCAACACCATTTCTTTCCCATGATTATGCTTTGAACATTAAGCTCCATCATCAGTTAGAAAGAAGCAAAAAGGACTGAGTGTTTGAGATTAAGGGGCATCTGTGCGTATCTTGCACAGGGATTTTGTACCGTATGTATTGTTGCATAAAAGAAAATTATTTGAGTCTCTTGAAAAAACTCCTGAGATATTTGAGGTGACAGAATAAGAAGAGAAGTGCTTAGGCTGTGTAACTGTGCAGGTATGGCTTTGATTCCATTCATGGATGGCTACTACCCAGCGACTCTCACTCATCTCCTCTGAGCCTATGTTTTCCTTTGACCACTGAGAAGTTTAGCAATAGTAAGGCACCCACAAGTAACTGCTGCTGAATTGTTCTTCTTATTCTGAGTATTATTTAGGTCATCACTTGGGTGCATCTTTACAGAAACCTAAATTGAACAACAGGCACTATGCACAATAAAAACAAGATCGTCCAGGATGGGATTCAATGTATGGTTATGACTCTAGGATATAAAAGCCTCTCTAAAAACTATCTTTAAAAGTATATTTTGCAATCCATTGTGCTGTATGAGCTAACCCAAAAGGTCATCAGGGAGGGAGAATGCCAACATTGGAATATCTCTCTCCTCTTCTCACAGTATGGGGACCTATAATTAATACCCATAATTCTGCTTAGGACAGTATAAGCAAAGACATGTGATTCGAAGTCTTCAACAGACAGCTCTGTTGGCATTATAGTGATTTACCTCTGTGAAACACAGACAGTTTGCCTAAGGCAGTGATGGACCACGGACCAAGGAGTGATGCTAGTGGGCTTGCAGAAAATAGCGGTTAGCTCTGCTTTCCCATCAGGACCTTTCGAATCTGGTGGCACTGAGGCCTCAGTCATTCCTAAGCATGTGTTCCGGCCGTGGCAAGACTGAGAATTTACTGCTCCCACAGCACCACTTGGAATGTTCTGTTAAAATGGTATCTTAATGCAGAAATGAGACCCTGATACTGACCTGCCTGTGTTTCTGGTCTGATGAGTGGGCTTAAGAAGTGTTGGGGGTGAGAGGAAGCATGCAAGGATCCAGCCCCAGAATTACAAAGCCACCCAAATAAAGCCACAGCGTGAGGGATGCAGACTGCCACCATTTGTCCTTGGCAACTTCATTTGCTCCTCACTTTTCTCTCCTTGATGATTAGTAGGTTCAGTTAGAGGTTAGTAATCTGGAATTTGAAAGACAGAGGAAATCTTAGCCAAGATAAGAGTCACATTTTCTCCTTAAGAGAAAGGAGTTGATAAGATTATTTGTCTTACTTACATGTTTTTAGAAACACATTACTTTCCCACCTCCTTAAATTATAAAGGTAATGCATATTTACAATACTTGTTTCAGAAAGGGTAGCAAAAAATAAAAGAAAAAAAAATCACTTAACCTCAGCAACCAGAGGATCCATATTAACTTGTAAATGTACATTGGTACCTGGATTCACAACCACTTTTGTTTGCGAACAATTTGGTTCTCAAACATATGCATTTGATAATTTTTTTGCATGCAAACTCTACACTGGGTGACAAATATAACTGTGGCCACCTTTCCTCCACAAATATAAAAGTGGCCACCATTTCCAAAATTGTGGAACAAATTAAGTTCATGAACCAAGGTATCATTTGTTTTACTTTTTTCTTGGTGAAAAACTTGTTTCATTTATTTGTTTTTATTAGTACGTGTTTATAGCACGAGAGGCTTGCATTCCTTGTGAGGGATTGGTAGAATACATAATACATCTTAATTTCTTTTTTTCATACCTTTTTCCTTCTCCCTCCCCCTGCTCCATCCATCTCTTGATCTCTTCCCCCTCTTAGAACGATCTACCTCCAGACTTCATATAATTTGCCTTTTATTTTGTACTTTATTTATACCCTGGGTTTCTCATATAAGAGATGAGAAATTTCTCTCATGAGAAATTCAAGCTTTTGTATCTGATTTATTTCATTTAACATTGTGGTCTCCAGGTGCATTCATTTTCCTACAAGTGACTCAAGTTTGTCTTTCTTTCTCACAGAGTGGTGTCCATTGTGTGTAAAATACACATTTTTTAATCTGTATTTAGTTTTGAAGTACAGTTTTTAACCTGTTTGAAATATTATGGTACGTATAATTTAAAATCTTGACTTTTCATTTACAAATTTAAATATATTCGTGTAGGATAAGAATCTTTAAGAAGTGAAAATTTAAAGATTCTGGAAAGGTCAGCTATGAGTGTGGAGAATACACTATTAACATTTTGGTTTTTAACAGAGTTCGTGACAAAATAATTTTTCAGAGTTTGTAAAGAAAATCTGCTTCCCTCCATTTGTTAAATAAAACGATCCCTGGTATTCTCACATGTGAATGTCACAGGTTCTCTTAGGATTGTTGAAATTTCCATATGTTTTACAATTATATATAATGCAGCAGTGAACATCTTTGTTATTACCAACTTCTTTTTATATTTCTGATTATTTTTTTAGGGTAGATTTCCCAGAAGTATAATTACACACTCAATCAAAAGAGTATGACCAGTTTTAAAGTTCTTGGAAGATATTGCCAAATGACTTCCCAGAAAGGTAGTATTAATTTGTATTTCCACAAGAAGTGGATGAGAGGCACATTTTGCTGTACCAAGGGCAGACAGGGAGTGCACACAGCATTAAGAACCCCGGGGGCTGGAGTCCTCTTGTCCATCTGGGAGTATGGACAAGAGCAGCTTCTGGTGAATGGACGGGGAGGTATTGTATCTGGATTGAATTTTAAAAGTGTTGCATCTCATACACTTTAATTAAAAACTCCAGTAAGTGCAAACTGGGTCTCAGAGTAGAGGAAAAACATTTTAGGAAAATTTTCATTTAGAAAAGCTTCCCCTTGTTAAAGGAATGGATGGCCAGCCCTTGCAAGCCTCTGAGGGAATGCTCCATGCCACGAGCTAACAGTAACCTTGTCTGTTTTCACTATTCAGTGTCAAGCACTTTAGCATGGACCAGGCTCACACCAAACTCTCTAGGTGACACTAATCCCTGATTTAATTACCCTTGACAGTGTGTGATGGGCCTTAACAAGCTAGGGTCCCTAATGAGCTGCTTCTTGTGGTTTTAGAACATTACCTAAAGGGTGTGGCCTCTACCCAGGCTAACTGTGGCATGTGCATAAAACGTGTTTCAGCTCGGGAACCTCAGTGCAAATGACAGAGCAGCATTCAGTGACCTGGTGTAATGCTTCTGAGTGTAGAGATGACATATGATATTTTCTTTGCCATGTGTCCAAAAGGAAGAACTACAAGGACAATTTTAAGGGCATCAGTATTAGTAGGTGCCATGCCACTTTCTCTGCATATGTCAACAACCTGGGAAACATGGACAGTCTTAGTTTTTTGTTGTTAATTTTAATCCTCCTACTGAATTGTCATAGGACCAGAGTGGGAGGCCAGACCTGTTAACTGTTTTGAAGGGAAAGACTAACCTTGAATCCAACGTTATATAGACCTATGTGGTTAAGGTCTAGTTTTATTTCTGGCCCTCTTTATCAACTCTGATAAGTTTACTGCTTAGGAAAAGAAGCTTTCATGAGAGGAAACAGTGAAAAATAAAATTAAAATACATTTGAAAAATTAGATAAGTTTACAAAGTAAAGTTAGGCCAGGAATGGGATATCTACTCGTAAGTTCTGTGATCTTAGGACAAATCAGTTAACTTTTGAACTTGAGTCTTCTCATCTGTGAAATTCAGATAATGCTGTCAATATTGAAGGTTCCTGTTAACATAAAAAGGTAGACTGCATTACAAAGAGAAACTATTGTATTTTACCACATTTGTAGGGGTCAGCATTGACAGGTATGGCAGGCACTTCTCTCTTCTTCCCTTTCTCTGTTAGGTCATTAGTCTTTACCCATTCTTTTATTTTTTATAAGATTTTTTTCTGAAGGACTTACTAAGCCAAAAAATCCACACTCCCATCATGAGAAAGTTTTGTTTATTGTGAAGCCAGATTTGGTAGCAGTACTGATCCCTTTCAACTCTTGCAAACTAGCAAACAACTGGTTCTTTGTCTGGTGGGACCCTCCCGTCTTGCTAAAACTGCTTTCAAGTTTTCCTTTTTACAAGTTACAAGTTAAAATGATTTTTAACCTGATTTTTAAATATAATTGTCTCTTTTGTTCCCAACACTCTGGATCTGAATTTCTTGCCTTGCAGTCACACCAACTTGTTCTATGACCACAAAATTTGTATGATCCTAGAGCTTATACTATTGTTCCTTACACATGTTTTCTTTTTTTTTTTTTATTTAAAAGACAATAAAACAAAAGGGGGCAGTACAGAGCAGATCAGAACAGGACAAAATAGGCAACACAGTACTTTACATTAAGTCAACTGGACATCAACAGTATCTAACACCATATCTCTAACTCTGCTATAGTTGAGCATAGTTTCAATTACAATAATATCAAACATAACACAATAGTATAAAGACAGGCATATAGTGAAAGAATTCCAGGGCTTTCTGAACTGAATAACAGAAAATGATCAATGGGTATTATAATATCTCATTTTTGATAAAAAAGAAAAAAATTTTTTGGACTATCACACATATTCAAATTCCAATGAAACACAATGTGGTAGATAGAACCAATGGTAATAGAACAAAAAAAAGAGCATGGTAGGACTTCTAAGAAGGATAATATTAAATCAGCAATAGCTGTCATAATGTTTTCTTCAAAACAGCTGTTCATATCATCACGTATGATATAGTCAAACAAAACAGGATAACACCATTCCAACTGACGATTTAAAACTTTGAAAGACTTTGAAGCCATGAGATGGGGCCTCATGCTTACCATAAAGTCTTATATACTCTTATCAAGTCTCATATTAGGGAGATTATATGGTATTTACCCTTGTGAGTTTGGTTTATTTCACTTAAGAGAATGGTCTCAAGTCATGTCCATTTATTTACAAATATCTCGATGTGATCATTCTTTATAGCTGAGTAGCACTCTATTGTATAAAAATGCCACAACTTTTTTATCCATTCCTCAGTTGATGGGCACTTAGGTTGTTTCCAAGATCTGGCTATTACAAATTGTGCTGCTATAAACATGGGTGCACATAAATCACTGTGGTATGATGTTTTCAGTTCTTCTGGAAATATGCCTAGAAGTGGAATAGCTGGGTCAAATGGGACTTCCATAGCCAGCTTTTTGAGGAATCTCCAGACTGACCTCCACAGTGGTTGTACCAGTCTACACTCCCAACAACAGTGCAGAAGAGTTCCTTTTCCCCCACAGCCTCTCCAACACTTGTTGTTGGTAGTGTTTTCTATCTTGGCCATTCTTTCTGGAGTGAGATGGAATCTCAGTGTGGTTTTAATTTGCATTTCTCTCATGACTAATGATGATGAACATTTTTTCATGTATTTATTTGCCATTCATATTTCTTCATCTGAGAACTGTG
>PVJX010007636.1:0-69926 GCA_004027295.1 Dolichotis patagonum
TATACTATTGTGTTATGTTTGATATTATTGTAATTGAAACTATGCTCAACTATAGCAGAGTTAGAGATATGGTGTTAGATAATGTTGATGTCCAGTTGACTTAATGTAAAGTACTGTGTTGCCTATGTTGTCCTCTTCTGATCTGCTCTGTACTACCCCCTTTTGTTTTATTCTCTTTTAAATTAAAAAAAAAAAAAGATGAGAAAACAGAAAGCTCACGTTAGTACAGCTAGTAGGTGGCAGAGCTGAAGCTTCAGCCCAGTTCTCTCTGGCCCCAGATTCCATCACACCGCACGGCCTCCCAAAGGAGTTCTCAGATACCTTTCTGGTTGGACCTACCTTCTCAGCTGTGAGTGTAATCCCATGTGGAAGTGCAAAAATAATCGTGTTCCTCCTTCTCAAAATCCACCTCCTTAACTGGTAAATTAAATCAATCTTAGCTGTACTTAGTCCATAGGTTAAAAGGGTCAAAATAAAAATTGCTAAATTATATATCATTGACTTAATTAAAACAATTAAAGAGGACTCTGTCATAAGCTATAATTAATAGTATAGGTAGAATTTCATTGAACACTTTTATCCCTTTTTCCTGAGATACTTCCTAGTTCAAATACTTTATAGTTCTTTCCCTGATCTTCATATTTTTTTTTATCAAAATTTAACATTTCTACTTAAAGCAGAACACTAGGTAGAGGAGAACACACAAATCCATGTGTAGAGCTTGGTGAAATATCATAACGTGAATCCACCTGTATAATCATCTTCCGGGTAGAAGCACCCCATGCTCCCTCTCCACTTTGGCAGTCACCCTTTCTTCTCATCTGCCTAAAGGAGCCCATTATTTTGGTTTCTGTAACCACAGATTAGTTTGGTCTATATTAAAATGTTTTTGTACTAATTTTCAGAATTTAAATCTTTTTGTGTGTGAATTCTATTGTTCGATATGATAAATTCATTCAAGTGAATGCTAGTAGCTACAGTTTTTCAATTTTTACTGATTTTATGATTCTATTTTGTAGACATTTCAGACTGAAAGTTTTATTGTTCATAAACATTTTGAGTTACTTCCCTCTTACGACTATTATAAATGATACCGTCATGAACATTTTTGCACATCTCTTGGTGTAAATGTTTAACATCTGTGGACAAAACCAAACACACTTTCAAAGTGGTTGTATTATTTTACAAGCTTACTAGCCACAACAAGGTTCCTCCTCTACATTTTAGTCCTGATTTCTTTTTCTTTTTTCTTTTTATTTCGTTTTTTGGTGGTCTGGGAACTGTACTTGGGGCCTCCTACTGATCTACATTCCCAGCCCTTTCTCAATTTTTTGAGAAAGAGTTTCACTAAGTTCCTAAATTGCTCAGCCTGGGCTTGAATCGGTGATCCTTTTTCATCAGCTTCGCAGAATGCTGGAATTACAGGTTTTATTCCTGGTTTCTTATGTATGTTAACAAGATTAGTCCATTCTAGTGCAGTATAATGACGTTAAATATTCTACCCAATGACTGTGCTGTCTTTCTGGATTCCTTTTACCACTTTCAAGGGCAAAGCATAGCACCCAGCTGGAAATGCTTCTTAGGCACACCCGTGAATGAAGGGGTTTGGTAGCTCCTGGCAGGGCACCAATGGATGATCTCATGCCGAGGAGCCACTTTAAAGTCATCTTAGCATTACTGTTGGTTCGTTGGTATGAGATGAACAATATACAGTTGGCTCTCCAGGGGGGTGTAGGTACACAGAACCTGAAGGCGGTTGTGATCCCAGTATAAATGAACACTGGGGTATTCTTTGCATACTATTTGAATGGAAGGTGGGAAAATACCAAAAGTTTTATGATACCACTCTAAAATTTGCATTAATTGAACTGACAACAGTTGTCTAAAACACTTGTCCCATTTGTCATCAGTAGGTCAAAATCTTTTATAAAAATTCCTTATACTTTCTAATACTTCTATTTCAAAAATTCTGTAAAGTATCCTTATTTTTTACTTAATTAAGAGAAAAGATGTAAGAGATGATGATTCATCCTAGGTAATCCTGGGAAACAGAAACAATTCCAGGCATACATTTACAAAATGAGATGGACCTATAACTGTGTGTGTGTGTGTGTGTGTGTGTGTGTGTGTGTGTGTATGTGTGTGTGTTACTGGGGATTGCACCCACGGTGTTCGTACTGAGCTATATCCCCAACTCATTTTTTTATCGTGAGAAAACGTCTCACTAAAATTGCTACATTGCTCAGGTTGGGCTCGAATTTGTGACCCACTTGTCTTTGAAAAGTTTAGTGAAGGTTTGAAGATGGTATGGAGAAGAGAGAACATATCCTAGAAATACAGATATAGATATAGAAAGATAGATGATAGATAGATATAAATACCTTCTTGTTATTAAAGAGAAACTGAACAAACAAGTCCATCATAGCCTTGAAAGGATCTTTTCCACGTTATCTCAGGTAACTTAAGTAGGTGCAGAAGAAAAGGTGATATAGTCTCTTCATAATAAAAGGAGGATTAATAGGGGCTTAATCTCCAGATATTCCCAGTATCCAGAGTTCCTTTGACCAAAAAATCTGTTCTTAAGCTTTTGGTTTTCTCTCCACCCACCCCCAACGTTACGTGAATGGTCACAAATATCTAATTGAGACTCAGTGTCCTTAATTCCCTTTTCTTCAGTCCACGGAATCATGTGCAGAGTGGTGCTGTCATTAAGGTTCTGGTCACAGTGAAAACAAACAAACAACCCCCACAGCTCAGTAGCTTAAAAGTGGGGTTTTCCTGTTCGAATCTCGTTTCTTGAGCTTTTTTTCGCAGTGGTACTCATGGCACTAGTAAATTTTTATATTTACTATTAGTCTTTGCGATTTCTTTTATGAAATAACCAGCTAATGGCATATGTTTTAATTTTCAACAATTATATTTGAAGCTTTGAAATAAGAGTATTAGAAAGCATAAGGAACTTTTATAAAAGAGATCTCCTGCAGGTGTAAAAAATAAAACAGAAGCAAGAGTGGGGGTGAAGGAGGAGCAGAAAGAGGGTGAGAATGCCAGCGCTCCTGTGCTCCTCGGACTTAGGGCTATGCACCGAGTGGGCACCATGAGGGTGGGCCTTCCCAGCACGGGGCAGAGAGCGGCTGCCTCCTCTCCTCAGGCCTCCGGAAGACTGGGGGAGTCCCCCGGGGAGGCTGGAATCCTCGCCTCTTCCTGCTGCCTCTGGGCAGCCTTGGCGGCTCTACTGTTGGGGAATTGAGGGAAACTGAAAGGCAGAAAAAGTCTTATTTGAGTAGGATTATTTTATCTGAATAATAAATCTGAATATATCTGCAATGTATTTCGTGGAAAATTAGTTTTTCCCCACGGAATGTTATTTTGGATCCTTTGGAGAATTTCCTCTTCCTCTGTCACTGAGGATTTCTTGCTTACTGTTGCCTTGATTTGGAGAACTCTCCCCTCTCCTTGCTTGTAATTCCTTCAGCAAGATGCCAGAAAGGAGCTGAGCAAAAACAACAAAAACTCTGTTACAAAAATTTCCCAGGAGCCTGAGTCTGAAACCAGTTAATGGCATATATTTTAATTGTCAACAACTGTATATTATCCTTAAATTAGATGACAGATGATTAAAAGAACATTAGCAGTTTTCTGGTGCAGTTTTTATCACTATAGCTTTCTTTTTTAGGATGTTACTGGAATGCTCTGTGAAATTATTATGTAACCCTCGAGAACCATTTACTGTACTTCCTGTGGGTGTACAAATATGAGTTAGGATGAACGGTATCTGCTCAGGAAAAGGCTGCTAACTTCTTATTTCTTGAAAACTAGGTGACTTGACTTTTGGAAAAGTAATTGAAACAACACCAGGGCTGCCTCGGGGACCCTCAGCGACTCTGCTGTGCTGTTTCCATTTTGCTGTGGAATTATTTCTCGCTTTATGGCTCCAGCCACTTCTTTACCCTCACCATGGGTTCACACACTCACCCACCACGCCATCTATACGGGTTGAGTTGCAGCTGGAAATCTCACCATTATTAGTTCAAACTCCAGCCTAAGCACTGCTCCTTCTTCCCTTCTTTTAAAATGCAAATACCTCCTAGAGGGTCAAATGTGAATTAAATCATTTGAGACATTAAAATAAATGTCTCTAAGGTTCTCTAAGGTCTCTAAGGTTTCTAAGGTTCCTGTAAGCATAAGGATAGGAAGAGGAACTTGGAATTTAAAGGGGGGCATGGTAAAAAAGGAAGAGAGAGAGGAAATACATTAGATATTGTTCTTCATGTTTGGTTGGAATCAGATGTAACCACAGGATCAGAAGATTTTTACCAACCGGCATGATCTTTGTAGTAGTGAACCCATATCTTGATGCACCTTTAGAAAAAAACAATATCTCTCATATCTCTCAGTACACATTACTGCTCAAAAAAAGATTTATTTGGCCCCTGGCCCCTCTGCCAAACATCTTTCTCAGCAAGCAACTTGAGCTCTTCCTTCCTTCCTGCTTCATATTTGTTCCTTCGGAAGTAAAATACCTCAGTATTTTCTCCAAATCCCTGTGCTCTGCTTTCACTTTCTGGGCTTCAGTAGCTTATACCTAAAACACTTTCTATCAGGAGATAGGTTTCCATCACACAGGTCCTCTGTGGACATGTGCACGCTCCTTGGGCTCTGTGACGTATGCACTGTGCTTCTCTATTCCCACGGAACAGAGTCTTGGTGATAATACTGTGTACATTTAAGGTTAAGAGTTATCATCAACATTTTCTAAAAGAGTATTCATCAGAGCATTTAAAGGACGTTTAAAGGGTGGTGTCAACAAGTCAGGTTTTGTAATCTATCTGCTGGTAGAAATGTTGATGTAAATGTCAAATATACTCTTTAAACTCAAGATTTCCCAGAGTCCTAACCACATTAATGCAAGTTGAGAATCTGCAATGAGAATCATGTTATGCCCAATTTCCTTAATAATTTGTTTGATAATGGAACCTATATTAAAAAGTTTTTCGTATAAAATTTTCATTTACTCTGACCTCATTTTATAGAAAACAGAAATCTAAGTTTACATGGTTATTTTTAGTAGACTAATATGTAGAAACAGAGTCTCCTTTATTCCAGACCTCTGCTCTTTTTACCATACTCTTCTGCCTTTAGAATAGATATTTAATAGAATTATTATTTTATGAGTAATACCAGTTTTTCTTTCCCTGGACTATCTTAGAATATGAGGCCCAAAGTTATGATAGAGACAAAGGGTACTCTTTCTAATGTGGTTTTTTTTTTTTTTTTTTTTTCTAGTGTGGGCTTTTCATTTTAAGTTGACTGTGTGTAAAAATTGGGGAAGTGAGATGGAAGTCTTTGATGGTATGGCTGGGGCCAGTTCTAATGTGGTTTTAAAAGCATCTTTTTACAACAGTCTTTTAAAAATCAAATGAAGGGGAATTGAGAACACAAAGAGGTTTTAAAAATAATTTGTAAAAACATACAGATTTTTAAGGTTTCTCTAAGAAACTTAAAAGACTCCACTAGAATTTAAATAGTAAGCAAATTATGCATGCCTATATATTTATAAGACAAATATGATTTTTTTGATGTATGGTTTTCCTGATGAATAAAAGTAGAGATCAGGCAATGGCATAATTAATCATTTTGTTAATTTATTTTCTTTTTTTTTGGTACTGGGGATCGAACTCATGAACATAAGCCACTGAGCTAAATCCCCAGCCCTGTTAATTTCTTATATCCATTTAAAATCTATACATGAGTATTATTTTAACCATCAGCTTTTAGCTATTAAACACATATTGATAAAAATAATTTAAAGTTTAGGTTAATTCTTTCTCATTTTTATATCTCTTCTAATAAATGTTTTAAAAATACACAAATAAGTATAGAATATATTTGGCATTCCCAGTAAACCTTTAATTTGGGATGATAGTTTCTGCTTCTGGAGGAAGTTTTGAATGGCTTTTAGCTGAAGTAACATTAATTCCTCTAAACTCTAGGATTTTAAGGTTCCCCTTTTGTTCAAAATCCAATTCACTAATCCATACTCAGAAGTAAAACTATATAACTTTAAAGGATTTACTAATAACATGTTTGATCAAGTGACAACTAATCGTATTGAGATCAGGTCTGACCAAGAATTACTGCCAAGATATGCAATTAAAAATTATATGTCTTGGTGTGGGTGTGGGCACTAGAGAGCAAGTTTCATATTTGATTTGGATTAGAGACCTGGACCAAGTGGGTTTCCTGAGAGTCCTGAAGCCTAAGGCTTTGGATGTGAAAACACCAGTGAATGAAAACCTACGGCCTTGTTCTATAAACCTGGAGGCTGCTGCCTACTTCTCAATCAGGCAAAAGCAAAAGGAAAGTTGGCACATTTTTTCACAGAATTTAGTGTCACTCTTGATTGGAAAATGATAAATAAAACATTGGCTGGATTCTTAAGTCATTTTTCAATTTGTTTCCATTTGTGATTTGTATCATCACTTGTTTTCAAATATTAGGCAGTTAGGAATTTTCTGTTCCACAGTAGGACCAAATTTTGTTTCGTGAGTATATCTCAGAAATAATTATGTCAGTCAAAACTTAAAAACACTGTATAATGGAATAGTATTCAACTTGGAAAAAATATTCATAAAGTAACATAAAATATCTAATTTCATATAGTCAGTTGATGTTCAAAGGGACATCAATAAATTGTCTTTTTTTGTGTATTGCTAGAAGCTGTTCCTAGTCCAGAATAGTAGAAGTAGTAGAAAAGAAAGTTCTAGGGTATCTTTAGGTTTTTAGGCTCTGTAACAACCGTGGTTTGAGTTTATGCACTTCAGGGAGTTCATGACGATACCTCTATCCGTCTTTGTTGACAGAGTAGAGTTTTTACTATTTTGTGTGATATGCTGATGACATCATTGCATATCAAATATTTCATACAGTGGGACAAATACAGTAAACTTGTTACAACAGAGCCATAGTCTTTCCTGAGGAGCCAGTATAGTTTCTATTGAAAAATAAGGGCATCAGAGAACGTGGCAGAAATCATTAAGTTTTGTTTTCGCTCATCTCAAAAGAGGTGTTGATGACATCAGCAAGGGAACACAGCAGATTTTCTTGTTCTTACTTACTAAGCTGTCTGGGGTGGTAGAGAATTATAGTTTTGACTTGCACACTGGAAAATTTTGTCATGCAGGCTGTATACTTCAGCATGCATGCCTTAGGGACAGTCAGTCTATTCCCAAGTTCAAGGCCTAACTTAAAGCACAGGGAGAGTTTAGCAGTGGCTGTGTTGCTTCATGATTAATTCAGTGTTTCTCCAGACAAGAGCTTTCTACTCTGAGCAAAGTTTACCTTGGGTAGTTGAGTGGCATTTGGCCCATTAGTTTTCAATAGGATGTATCCATTTAAAAAGCTTACTTTGTTCCTGTAAAAGAAGTGAGCTGTTTTTAGAAAAGAATTCCATTGTGCCTTCTTGGAGAATTCACATAATGTCACAAAATAAAATTCTTGCCAGGACCTGTGTCATGGTGCTTTCTCTCTATATTTTCCTTCTAGTTTCTTCTAGTTTCAGGTTTTGCATTGAAGTCTTGCATCCATTTTGAGATGATTTTGTATGTGGTATGAGATTAAGGTCTGCTGCATTCTTCTTCATTTGGTGATCTAGTTTTCCCAGAATTATTTACTGAAGAGATTGCCTTTCCCATAGCACATGCTTAGGACCTTGGTTAAAAAAAAGATCAAATGACCATAAAAGCATGGATTTCTTCTGAATACTATGTTCTAGCCATTGGTCTATGTGTATCTTTTTATGTTAGTACCATGCAGCTTTGATTACCATATTCTTACAGTATGTTTTGAAATCAGGAAGTATGATGCCATCGGCTTCATTTTTTAAGCTTAAGATTGCTTTGGTTATTCAGGATTTTTATAATTGCCTATCAGTTTTAGGATCACTTTTTCTATTTTTGTGAAGAAGAATATTGGAATTTTGATAGAGATTGTATTGAATTTCTAGATTGCTTCAGATGATGAATACTTTAACAACATGAATTCTTCCAGTTCATCAGTGTAAGCTACCTTTTCATTTATTTATAACACTTTCAACTTCTTCCATCGACCTACAGATTTTTCATATTATTAAATTTATTTCCTAGTGTTTTATTTTTATACATATAACATCATACTTTGTCGTACAAGCATATACAATTACTGTTAGTCAATTAAAAATAAAATGATTTGTGTATGTTGAACATTCTTGAATTCTTGGAATGAATTCCACTTGATCATGTAAATAATCTTTTTTGTTTGTTTGTTTTTGTTTTGAGTCAGAGTTTTGCTATGTAGTTCACACTGGTCCTGAACTCAGCTGGCCTGGAACTCACAGTGATTCTCCTGCCTCAGTCTCTTGAGTGTCGGGATTACAGTCACATGCTATCAAACCTGGCTTTAAATAATCTTTTTAATGTACAGTTGGGTTTGATTTGTTAGTACTTTGTTAAAGATTTTGCATTTATGTTACTCAATGACATTGGCCTGTAGTTTCTTTTTTGTTGTTGTTGTTGTTGGGTCCCTGTCTAGTTTTGGTGTCAGAGTAATTCTGGCCTCATAGAATGCATTTGAAATAATTCCTTTCTTTTCAATTTTCTGGAATAATTTAAGAAGAATTTTTATTAATTTTTATCAAATGTTTGGTAGAACTCAGCTGTGAGGCTACTTAGTCCTGGGTTTAACTCTGATGGGAGACGTTTTGTTACTAATTCAAACTCATTAGTTATTCTTGAGCTGTTCGGGTTTTGTATTCCTCATAATTCAGTCTAGGTCTTGGAACCTCCTGGAGAAGATTTGAGAGGCGGTCCATAGAAGGGACTTAAGAGTCAAAAAGCAAACATTTTAGGGATTACTTCATTGCATAACCAGCAAAGTACCAACAAAGGAACCATCTTTGTTGGAGAGGAGAGTACATTTGCGAGAGATCTAAGCAGGCAGACTAGAGACAGCTGTCCTGAGCGTGCTGAGGTGGGTTTCTTTTTTGTGGTCCTAGAATTTGAAGTCATCAGTGTGTGACTGGTGGGGCTTCTTCCAATCAACTGCGGGTGTCGTCCTCATATGTAGAAGAGGACTTTTTGAACTTATATGGGCCTAGGCGGAGCAAGCATGGCAGCAAACTCATGAGGGTGGGGGAGGAGGGAGGAACATCAAAACAGTAATGCAAATGCATGCAAATAAGGCCTAACTGGGTTAGTAAGGTCACCATAGGTCAACAAGATTTTTGAGCTCCCAAGTGTGACTGAGTGGGCTCTAAAGGTGTAAGATCGGTTCCTGACTCATAACCACAGCAGAATGAGTAAGGAAGGAGAGTAGTAAAGAAAGAGGAAGAAAAACAATCCTTAAGCACAGAGGTGAGGACCACTTGTTACCTTGAGTCCAGAGGGGATTCTAGGAGCCCCAGTCACAGTGAGCCAGGTGGGAAGCATCTCTTCCCAACCCCAGGACTTCACTTGGCCAGCAGCTGTTGTGCCTCAACCTTGCTTCCCTTTGCTCTCTCCCACCTGCCGAGTGGACTGGGACAACTTCTTCAGTTTCCTCCCTGGCTATCTAGTGGTGTCCTCCTTGGCTACCTAGCTGCCACTCTACTGCACTCTGCTCCAACGTGGCTGCAGCCAGACCGTGAGTGTGGAGTCCCTACCAACTCCTGCCGTGCTTCAGACACCATTGTTGCCTTTTTGAAGAAGGAAGGGGGAATCTTTTCTTTCTTTCTTTCTTTCTTTCTTTCTTTCTTTCTTTCTTTCTTTCTTTCTTTCTCTCTCTCTCTCCCTCCCTCTCTCTCTCTCTCTCTCTCTCTCTCTCTCTCTCTCTCTTTCTTTCTTTCTTTCTTTCTTTCCTGGGGATCAAACCCTCTACCTGTTTACCAGGCAAGCACTTTGAGCTAAATCCCTGGCTCTTGGGGAGGGGGCATCTTGCAATGGCTAAGATCAGGGACGGAGGGACATGGGCCCCTTATTAACATGCCCAGCCTTCATAGCTGGCTTTCTAGGGAATTCCCTGGGTTCAGCCCTGCCCTTCTGACACAGGCCTTAGTTGCTTTATAAGCAGCACTCCCCAGCCACTGCTCAGGTTAGTCTAGGAGAGCTCCCTCCAGGGTACTGATTCCCCTGTGCTGTGGCACAGGCCCTGCTAAAATAAAGACCCACTCTGGTGCTCCTGTAAAAATGTTCAGGATTCATTTCTTGGGACATGTGGGCTCCAAAAGACCTGTAAGTCTACTTGGGAGAAGATGAGTACCACACTACTGTCCTCAGTAGTGTGGATAGAATGGTTGCTTCAACTGAAAGAGCAATGAATACTAATAGCTGTTATCTCAGAAAATTCCTGTAAACCAACCACCCTCAGAGAACAACACCAGTAATGACAGAGTCAACCTACACTGCTGGTGGCCAGCAGCAGCTATGGCCAGCAGCTGACTGTGTCAACCGTTGGCATCCAGGATTATCCAGTGTCATCTGGTGACATCAAGACTGCTAGCACAGCCACACTTAGCAAAAAACAACCATAGCCAACTGGCAAACAGCTGCACTATGTTCTCTATGAGACCGATTCTTGTTATTCTGCCTATTTTATTTTATTTTAGTTTAGTTTAGTTTAAAGAGAATAAAAGACAAAATTTCAAAACACGATAATCAGAAGATAACAGTGGTTAATACATTTCGTATTGTTATCTTTAAGTTAGTTACTCAGAGTACAAGATATTTGCACTCAATTGTCCTAACAATATTAGCACAAGCCTTTCTTTTCAATGAACTAGGAGAAACTTGTAGTATAACTATCTTATATATACATATATATAACTATCATATATATATATGTATATATAGGTAGATATATATATATATAGTTTCTTTCAGCTTCTCACACTAGGGAGACAACATGATATTTACACAGGTGAGTCTGATTTATTTTACTTAGGAGTATGGTCTCTAGTTGCACCCATTTACCTATAAAAGTCTTAACTTTATCCTTCTTTATGACTGAACAGCCCTCTATCATATAAAAATACCACATTCTTTTTATTCATTCTTCAGTTAATAGGCATTTAGGTTGTTTCCAAGATCTAGCTATTACAAATTGTGTTGCTATAAACATGAGTGCACATGTATCACTGTAGTATGATGTTAATTCTTTTGGGAAGATACTCAGAAGGGGAATAGCTATATCAAATAGGACCTCCAATCCTAGTTTTTAAAGGAATCTCCATATTGATTTTTGGAGTGGTTGCACCAGTCTATACTCCTACCAACAGTGGAGAAAGGTTACTTTTTCCTCACAGTCTCTCCAGGATTTATTATTGGTTGATTTCTTGATAATAGCCATCCTTTCTGGGGTCAGGTAGAATCTCAGTGTTTTAATTTGCATCTCTCAAATGACCAATGATGTTGAACATTTTTTCATATATTTATTTGCTGTTTGTATTTCTTCATCTGAGAAGTGGTATTCACCTCAGATGCCCATTTTTGGATTGGGTCTTTAAATTTGAGAGATGTAATTTTTTTGAGTTCTTTATATGTTCTCAATAATAATTCTTTGTCTGAGGAGCAGCTGGCAAACATTTTTTCCCACATTGTGGATTGTCTCTTTACTTTGTTGGTAGTTTCACTTGCTGTGCAGAAGTTTTTTTTTTTAATAATATGAGATCCTAGTTGTTAATTTTTTGTAATAGTTCCTGTGCAATCTGGGTTTTGTTCATAAAGTTTTTGACTATACCAGTGTCTTTAAGAATTTTACATAATCTATCTTCCAGCAGATTTAATGATACTGTTTTAACAGTAAGATCTTTGATCCATTCTGATTTTAGTTTAATACATGGTGAAAGATATGGGTCCAGGTTTAATTTTTGACATGTATAGAGCCAGTTTTTCCAGCATCATTTATTAAAGAGGCTATCTTTCTTCCAGTGAATGTGTTTGGCACTTTTGTCAAAGATAAGGTGGTTTAGTGTATCTGCAGTTGTTTCTGCATCTTCTAATCTATTCCACTGATTTTTTTTTTGTCCAGGACCACACTGTTTTTATCACAGGAGCTTTATAGTATAATTTCAAGTCATGGATTGTGATGTCCCTTATCTCACCTTTGTTACTCTTCTATTGCCTCTTCTATTTTAGGTCTCTTCTGTTTTCAGATGAATTTTAGGGTTGTTTTCTCTAATTCTGTGAGATATGCTATTGGAATTTTGATTGGGATTGCATTAAATCTGTATAACGGTTTTGGAAGTATAGCCATTTTCACTATATTGGTTCTTCCTATTCAAAAGCAAGGGATGTCTTTCCATTTTCTAATATCCCCTTCATTCTCCTTTTTTTTCAGAGTTCTGTAGTTTTCAATGTAGAGGTCTTACATCTTTCTTTAGATTGATTCCTAGGTATTTCATTTTTTGAATGCTACTGTGAAAGATATTGTTTCCTTGATTTCTCTCTAACTGACTTTGTTACTTTTGTACAGGAATGCTATTGATTTTTGAGTGTTGACTTTATATCTAGCTATGCTACCAAATTGGCTTAACAAATCTATCAATTTTTTACTGGCATTTTTGAGGTTTTCTATGTAGAGTATCATGCCATCTGCAAATAATGATAAATTAAGTTCTTTTCCAAATCTATCCATTTTAAAGATTACAAAAATAATTTTAAAGATTACATTCTATAACAATAAACCATATGAACTGTGAAACTATAAAAAGTAAAATAAATTTATTGTTCAAATAGAAAGCAACCAATGTAAACTTCAAATTATGGTGATTTAAAACCTTTGGTGATTTAAAACCTATGGTGATTTAAAAACCTTTATCATCCTAAATAATTAAATAAATTATGTGCTTTCTTAAGAGAAAAAAACAAAAAAAAAAACAAGGATAAAATGAGATATGGGAACCTTGAGAGAAGCTGTCACCTGAAAATTTCAGATTTTTAATGCTGGGGAATTTCAAGAACTTGTTAAGCTAAAAGAAAAGAGATTTTAAAATAAGTGTTATTTTAAATGCAGTTCTTTAAAATGAAGTTTTTAAAAGCAGATAGAGCCTGAAGTACCAAACTATGTGAACACAAGAACTAGCTCATGTTCTACATAATTACTAGGTGATCTAAAAATGTAGGTTGACTTAAATTAGAGGAGGAACATGTTATTGCAGACAGCTCTGCTTGCTCTTCATTTGTGAGCTGGAGAGGAGTCTGACATATTTGTTTAATGCCATGTGAGCCAGGAAAAGCTTAGCACAGCCCCACGACATCTTCTCCTCCTATAAGGCAAACTTTGTGTTCTCTGTTGAAGATACTGGAATTTCATGTTACTCTCTTACTAGAAATTTAGACTTCAGAGCTTCCTAGGAGGTAAGAATGAAATTAAGTAACTCATCACTCAACATCATTCAATTTGAAACATATGAAGGAAAAAGGAGCACTCTGTGTGATTATACAAAGTCAACAAACCAACGCAGACCTGCCTGCTTCCAACCAGGAGGCGGTCACTGTGCGTTGCACTGTACAACACAAGCGTTCTCACTTCTGGTAACTCACAGGGGAAAAAAGAACTTTAGGGGCCCCAGCTGTGCCCTGAAGGTGTTTAGAGTTCGTAGTATTTTTAGGAAATTCTATCTTACGTGGGGAACAGGTTGAAGATAGATAACACATTATATTTTCTGTGTTACTCTTGAGATTTGACCCTCAGCCAAGGTCTTTATCACCCCTCTTTGTGAAGGCTTGGCCATGTCTGCCATTGTCTTGGCAGGGTCTGGCTGTATCTCAGAAGACACGGTGAAAATCAAGACCACCATCCCCTTGAACTAAAAACGCAGCCTCCAACTTTCTAGCTACTGTGTTCCCGTTGGTTCTCTGTTGTCTTTACACCCTGCCAAATGGTCATGGATTATGAGATGGGTTAAGCGTTACAAATATAAATCAAACTCATTCTTCATCTAGAAGTTGAAGCAAATGGAGTAGGAAGGGAGATGGGAAGGAAAGTTAAAAAATGATTTCAATTTTTGAAGGCAATTTTACTGATTTGTTGACAGACTGATCACAGCACTAAAGTTGGAGATTCAAATGATAATATTCATTCTAAAGAGACAGTTCAGTCAAAATTTTAAATTCTTCATAAAGTAGGCATTTCAGACCCATATTTAGGTCCTTGTGCCATGGTACTTCTGGAGCCTTCTCTGTCCAGTGTTGGCTGGGAAAACCGGATTTGGAGCTCAGTATTTGGTAGTTTAGTAGGAGGCATTAGAATTTATAGGTATAAGCCATGTATTTTTAGTTGCAAGACTTGGGATTTGTAGCACAAATATTTTTGTCTCACTTTCTAAAATAGACTCACCAAAATCACAGTTGCCCTCCTCAGTGGTAACAACCATCCAATCTCCCAATTGCTGCATGAATTTGCAGTGTTTAACAGTTGCAGATAACCTACACATGCTCCCATACACTTATCTAGACTACTTATAATACCTAATATGTAACTGCTGTTTAAAGAGTTGTTATATTGTATTGCTTAGGAAATAATGACAAGAAAACTTTTGTACACACTCAGTACAGACATAATTTTTTCCAAATATTTTTTCTGCAGTTGGTAGAACTTGAAGATGCAGGATAGAGGATGACTATATATTTTTATACAAGTATATAATGAGAAGATATTTTATAGGGATATAATAAAAATACTTATGCACTAAAGTGAGAGTTATCTCTTTGTATGAGGTCATGCATGGAGGCTTGAATATTTTATAACCTTGTTATTCCAAGCATGGTCCTTAGGCCCATAGCACCAATACCACCTGGGAGTGTGTTAGAAATGCAAGGGTCCAGATCACACTCTGGACCTCCTGAACTATACATGGAGTTTAACAAGATCCTTAGGTGATTTGTTGGCATGTTAAAAGTGTGAGGTATACCACTTTCTAGTGATCTCTCTGCTCCTCCTTTTTGATTATTTTGGTCAAATACTTAGCGAAGAGTTAACTATGTGAACCTGAATTACTTTGGGAATTTTCTGCAATGATTTATCAAGTGATGTTGTCTTTTTTCTGATTTTCTGCTTTTAGGCTACCAGCACTTGCTGTCTTCAGGCAAAATTATATACTGAAATCAACTTGGCAGACATTCATCTACATAAACCCTAAGTGGGAGGTTGTCCTTAAATAAAGTTATGCAGTGTGCTCCAAAGCTGTGTGTATGATTGTGGCATGTGAGGTGACAGCTAACTATTAATGTTTATTAAAGAAACCTGAGAAATACGTTTTCACCACTAGGTGGAAATAGAGTAAACTTGAGTACAGTTTTTCAGGGACATGAACGATGACTACTGGAATATTTCATAAACTTAAAAGGATCAAAGAAATCAGTCAATCTAATTCTTATCTCCTTAACTTCACAGATAATAAAACTACTATCCGCTTATGTTAAGTAAAATTACATATGTCTTATAAAACATAATCTAAAGATGCTAGAGGAAGAGTTGCTGGTCATACTTGATTCTTCAGTCATTTTTATATATAAGAAAAATGTGTTAATATCTTCCAGCATGAGGGAAGATATATTATCTGTGTTACCTATGGGCTGTTACTAAAATAGTTACGAATGTTTGTTACTGGTAGTAATTGTAGTTATTAGTTACTAATGTTTGTAAAATTATGCTAATATAAACCTGTTGTTCATTATCCATAATCTGTAATTAATTACAATCAAGTGGGAATTTCCCTTTATATTTCCAATGAAGAAATCTCCATAGATATTTAAGTCTTTAACTAGATTTATTTTTATGATTATTTTGGTTTTTAGACCTCATATTTGGTTCAAATTAAGTAATCCAAAATAAAGGTTTAGTTAGCAGGGTAAGGAGGTAAGCAGAGCTTGAAAATGTATATATGTCTATGTCTATGTCTCGATATATCTATTCATTTATCTGTATGTGACTGAAGTAGGTTATTTCTAATGCCCCTAGTGCTCTTACATTTGGAATATGTTCTTTTCTTAAAAATAACAGTAACAGGATGCTGATATTACCTATGTGCTGTTATGAAAAAGTGACTGGCAGAGTCAACTGTTTGTAAAACAGGATAGAATAAAACAGTTGGACAATAACGGGGTGTGTGTGTGTGTGTGTGTGTGTGTGTGTGTAGATGAGGCACCTGAATAAAAAGGCATTCAATGTGTTTCTAGAATGGTACAGGGATCCCCACAGCCGGCTTTGTCCCACAGGAGACACGATCCAGCGCTTCCACAGGATGTCTGCTGGGCAGCAGAGCCCCAGGTGTGGGACATGCAGGCCCTTCCTGGGACAACCATACGGTCTGAGTCGCTCAATATGTACCTGCCACCACAGGGAAGACTGAGGTGATCCGAATATTAGGGCAGGGACTTCTAATAAAAGGGCTACAGTGCAGTGAAGGAAATGTCCCGTGACACCCTGGGAGATGGCAAACCAACCTCTGATTTCAGTCGTGTTAAGGGTGATACAACAAGTGTCTCGGCATGTTCACTGTGGCCTCCGCTCTCAGCTCCATTTCAAAGACAGTAAACAAAAGGCAGTCAGGTGTGGCTGTGTTTCACAAGGTGCTGAGTGAGAAGGGCCTGATGGAGATTCTGGTTCTACCACTTCCCGTAATTTATTTCTTCAGAAAAACTGGGATAGTACGCCTTAGTGAAAGTGTAGTGGGTATTAGTGTTAACGAGTATGAGCACCTGGAAACCTAGAATCTAACATATAAAATCCACTCAGTAAACTGCTATCTTTATGAGAACAGCCGGACTGTGTGGCAACTTCCTCATTTATCCCATCTCTCAGTCCCTGGGATCACAGAGTAAGACACTGGGAAAAGTATGGTTTACACACAAGTGCAGAGTGCTATTAGGGTTGGAAGTAAAAAGGGCACTCATTTGAGTCTGAATACACAGGAAACTGAGAAGAAATCCTTAAGTGCTCAGTCAGAGGGGTATTGAGGCTCAGGACACAATGCCCCAAAATATGACTGTATAAAACCAAATATGCCACCCAAAATATACTTCTTTGGCATATTTAAACTGGTTTTCCTGAGAAACTGCAGGCACAGGAGCAGCGTTCTTTTGTAAAAGAAACTTATATAAAGGAAATCTACACTATTAAAGTACAAATGTTCCTTGAATTAGGATGGGGTGATCTCTGGATAAATCCACCATAAATTGAAAATTTGGTAAGTTAAAAAGGCGTGTAGGTGCCGGGGGTTTAGCTCAGTGTCGTAAGTGCCTGCTTGGCAAACGTGAGGTTGTGAGTTCAATCCCGGGCACCCCCCCAAAAACCAAACCAAACCAAAACAAAAAAACAGGCATGTAATACATCTAATCTACAGAACATTCTGGCTTAGCTCTTAAATGTGCTCAGAAACTTACATTAGCCTGTAGTGGGGCAAACTCCTCTAATACAAAGGCAACTTGACAACAAGGTGTGGATTATCTTGTGTAATTTATTAAAAATAGAATGGTTGTATGAATATGCTTTTATTAACCACTTTTGTTCTCTAAATCTTAATCTGCATACGAGATAACCAGTATTCACTGTTTGTCCTGGCACCATCCCATAACTTGTGTCTCCGCTACCCCCAGAAGCTCCAAACCCATTTCCTTAGCATAGGATGTCCTTTAAACTTCAATTATGTGACTCTCCTTGAAGCCTCGCATTTTGTGGGATTCCCCTGCACATCAATGTGATGATTTTTTCCCCTTTTTTGAGTTTTATGTTAATTTAACTCAAAGCCTAAAAGAATCTAAAAGAGTAAAGGCAAGCAATGTTTTCACTTCCCTATAAGGGAATATAAGTTGACATTTTTTGAATGTCACTTAAACCTAAACTTCCTACAGAATTTTAGTTTAGAACAGAATTTTCTGAGTCATCTCCACCTCACCTAGCAGCTTCTGATAAAATCGGCTAGCTTGGCTCGGGTCTGCACTCACCTGGAAGCCCTACCGAGGCCTGGGCAACCTGAGGGTGGAGTGAGCAGGTGGGCAGGGTGGAGTGAGCAGGAGGGCGTGGGCAGCCAGGATGGTGGCACAGGCTTGTAATCCTAGAGGGAAGATCACTAAATCAAGCTCAGCCTGGGTAATTTAGTGATTTAATTTGAAAAGAAAAAAGGAGTTAAGACAATTTAGACTTCAAACAACCCACTAAACTGCCGACTGCTCCTAGAGATGGCCAATGGAAATGGCCAGAAAGTCCTCTGGAAATGGAAAAAGACGGCGGCGGCTGAGCGGTCCAGCGCTGTGGCATAGGGCGGTCCTCCGGGTGGTCCCTCAGGCCTCCTGGGCGCACGGAGGCGCCGGATCGGTCAGCGGCTGGCGTCCGGGGCGGCGTGGGGCGCGCCCGGGGAGTCCAAGCTTGCCGGAGGCACCGCAGGAGACAGGCAGGTGGAGCCGGTTCGCACCTCTGGACCCGCTAGCCCAGCCCGGGGGCCGAGGGGCGTGGCCTGGGGCGGGGCCGAGCGGGGCGCCTCCCATTGGCTACCCGGCACCGCCCCGCGCCACCGCCTTTATAGAGCGGCGAGGCGCCGGGAGCCGCACAGCACGCTGCCCGCTTCCACGCACCGCTCTGCTGTCTGTGCCCGCGCGCCCGCACGCCCGCACCCACTATGGCCACCATTCAGCAGCTGGTAGGAAGATGGCGTCTGGTGGAGAGCAAAGGCTTTGAGGACTACATGAAGGAGTTAGGTGAGGCACCTTGCCTGGCAGCTCCTGCAACGTGGCCGCCTGTGGCCCTTTTGTCCTTAGGTCACCGAGGGCGTGCTGGGATCCAGGGCGTGCGCGGCGGTGATGCCCGGTTCCTTGCGCCCCATCCCCTCCTTGCATCATCCCTGCGCCGTGCAGTTCCCGGGTGCAGTGCGGCGAGCACGCGGCAGTCGCCGGTAGCGGCAGTCGCCGGTAGAGCAGAGCGTGCTCGCTCGCCTCCCGCCGCGAGAAGGGCTGTTCCGCCTCGTGGTCCAGCCACTCTCTCCTCCTCAGCACGCGGCGCCTCGCTTTGCTTCCGCCCTTCAGCGAGCGCACCCTCGCTGCGGCCCGGAGCCGCTCTTCTTCCTACCCGATCCACTTCCCTTGCCCACCCAGGCTGTGTCCTTTGTTCCTCGCCGGCGCGCACGGCCCTCTCCCTGTCTCCACGAGGGCGCGGAAAGGCAGGGTGAGGTCTCTTGTAGCGCTTTGCGCTGCAGCTTATGCTCCCACGGGTCCCTTGCCCACTCCCCCGGGGTGAGCCAGGACTTGGAGCACTGGGGTTTCTTGGCCCAGCGTAGTGCTGACAGCACTGACCACCTGCTGGCACTGCCCAGCCTGGCCTTGCAGGGGCAAGTGGGCTATGAGGAGAGCCACGAGACTAACTCAGCCTGGGGTCTTGTGCTCTCTGTGTGCTGCTCTTCTTTCCTCTGAGAATGGAGAGTGAGGGGCAAGGAGACAGCGGGCTTGGACAAAAAAACTAGCCAGAAAGTGCTGGCTGGCTGCTGCTAACCGCTGCAACATGGGTGTGGCGCTACAGAAAGCCTTTGACTTATTAAAGGCTTTCAAGAGAGAATTTCTGTAGGAAATTTAGGTGGTTTTTTTTTTTTTTTAAACTTTAAATAGTGCTTTCTTACTGTCGTCTTTTGCTAAACCAGTACCGCGATTGCATGCTGGTTGAGACACTGGACAGATAGCAAACAAGAGTGGACTTTTGGGACAGGCCACAAGAAAGTGAGATGGAGTTAGCATAGCATGGATCCTCGCTGCAAGGGGGTTTCCAGCACTGAGGGACTCCTAGGAGGAGAAGGCCATTTCAGAAGCTGGCATCTCAGAGAGGTTAACCTGACTGCTCTCTGGTTGTCACTAAATGACCCTCCACTACTGAGACCCTGTCACTGGGTGCTTCACTTCTTCACAAGTCTTTTTCCAAGACCGTGCAGGGTTAGGGCTGGCATGTAGTGAGTTATGAGTGTGTTACCATGCATGGGTCCAGTAGAACAAAAAATGCAGCATTTTTCTTTTTTCAGTGACCACGATGACTCTGAAACAAAGCCACTTACTGTACTCATTTAAGACATACGGTCTGTGTACTACACAGGTGTGAGGACCAGGTAGAGAACAGTCTCTCTTCCCACTGAGCGCAGTTGTGGACTTAGGTTGGGATGGCTTGTTTCAAGAGTTCTGGAATCAGGAAGGTTGTTTAGCCTCAACTCTTTTAAGGAACAGTCACCATATTTGCCCAGTGTAAAAGTAAAGAATGACTCAACTGATAAGAAAGGTGTTCCGCACTGGCAAGAGAGAAGCCACCAAGGAGACATTGAAAGCTTGGCTGAGCATTCTGACCAGGACAGTCCTTCTGTAGGTTGTAGTCTCACTTGAGAAATGGCTTTATCCTGGATCTGCAGTCCCTATAAATACTGACACAAAGAGAAATACACAGATCATAAATTAATATGTAATTTAGTAATGTGGAATTTCATAGCTGTTTACTATAGTAATGAATAGGCTGTAAAAAATAATAGTCAGCCTCAAGATATTTAGATAGAGTATATTTTGAGTAAGCAGCCCACAATCAAAGTGACAGTAAGTAGCAAAAAAAAATCTTACCCAGAAAAATGTAAAAATAATAGTTCAGTGTGGTGGTGCATGCCTATAATCCTGGCACTCAGGAGGCTGAGGCAGGAGGATTGCTGTGAGTTTGAGGCCAGTATGGGCCATGTATTAAATTCAAGGCTATAAACCTTGTTTCAAAACTAAGAAAAAAAAATTATGCAGCTTTGAAATGTTTTCTCTCTTCCAGGGTAAGAGTATTTCCATTTAGTAAGATCACAGTCGTGCTACAAACTCAAAACATTGTGCTGTCTGACTATCTGGCATAAAAGGGGTTGGTTTTTATTTTGTGTAGCATATTAATTATTTATCAGGGGCTTTTTTGTGTGTGAGCCTAAGTATGAGAGTTAGAATACAATGGTTGGCAGAATCCAGTGTGTAGAAGAGACTGAGCTAGCTCCCGAGTTTGCAACTTTGAACCCTTATCTGTAGCTTCTGCCATCTGCTTTGGGTAAATGATGTTAGGGAGGTCAGTTTCCCTGGCTTTCTCAAGGGCAGCTTGGCGTGGTAGCCGCAAGCTGAGATCAGAAGACTGCTTGTCTGTGCTGTCGTTTCCTAGCAGAGTGAACTTGAATCACCAACTCTAGTGCCTTTCCCATCTCCGGCAGAGGCAGTAATACCCATCTGGCTCAAGACTGTTGTGCGGCTTACCTAAATTAATATACATAAAGGTCCTGCAAGCAAATAAGTGAAAATACATCAGGCATAGTGGTTACGGTTGAATTACTGCTTTTATTGTGTAAGTTACAGCCCATTTTCTGTCTAACATGATACACCGTTCCACAGGAGTGGGAGTAGCTATGAGAAAAATGGGTGCAGTGGCCAAGCCAGATTGTATCATCACGTGTGACGGCAACCATCTCACCGTTAAAACCGAGAGCACTCTGAAAACAACACAGTTTTCTTGTAACCTGGGAGAGAAGTTTGAAGAAACTACAGCTGATGGCCGAAAAACTCAGGTCAGCTATACCACACTGTGGAATCACTGAAGCTTCTAGGATGAGAGATTGTATTATAAAATTTTTATTGTTTCTAGTCAAAAACTTAATGCAAAAGTTATTTTCTGAGTTGAGTTTTGACAGACTAGTAAAATAACCTGCTTTACAGAATAAGTGTCTTTTTGTGAGCTTCTAAGTTGAAAAGCACAAGCTATTTGATGAATAAAATCAGTATGATTGATAATGTAGACCCAGAAGAGAGAGGACGGCAAAAATGCTGACTAAGGGGGTTCTGAGTCCTGGAAATGCTTGTAATGTCCTTTGGAAGGTTAAAGATATACTTTATTTTTGCAGACGGTCTGCACCTTTAAGGATGGTGCGTTGGTTCAGCACCAGGAGTGGGATGGGAAGGAAAGCACAATCACCAGAAAATTGCAAGATGGAAAGTTAATTGTGGTGAGTATCAAACTGCTTCCGTCTCACTGGGCTTTTTGCCTGCATTCGTGGACCCATAGCTATCTTCTACCACTGGTTGTGAACAGGAGAGCTAGGTTTGGAAGGACAACATGTAGAGTAAAAAATGCAAGAACACTTATTAGCAAGGCAGCCCTTGCTAATGTAGCCGAGGACCTTGCTGCAGCTGGGCTTTGTTGAGCTCCTGCGTTGCCGTGTGACCCTAGAAGCTGTCCTCTTGGGCATACATGCATTTTTCCATTTCTTTCAGATAAATGTTTGCCAAGACCAAATAAGTAATCATAGCTATTACCTGCAACACTTTGGTTTTCATCAAAATAATAGGATGTAGCTTATCTCAAACCCAGGAATCCTGTAACATGTTTTCTCCATCCATGAAGTAGATGACGAGGTTTTATAGGATTCTGTTCCTAGCATTTTATTAATTAACCACCAGTGCTATGGACTGTGAGACAAGTCTAACTCTGATATCTTTTCTTTCTCCTAGGACTGTGTCATGAACAATGTCACCTGTACTCGAGTCTATGAAAAAGTGGAATAAATATTCCCTCATCACTTGGACAAGAATTAGCTTTGAGAATGAATAAGCTCAGTTCAATGAGCAAATCTCCATACTTTTTTTTTTTTGACATTACTTTGGTCAATTACCTTTATCACAAGCATTTTACATGCAGCTATTTCAAAGTGTTGATTTAACCAGGTTCATCTCTTTGGTTAGTAAATAAATAAATGTGTTTATGCTAATAAGCCTTGTACATATTCTTTAATGTTATAGGAAATTAGTGATACATTTAAACAACTAGGAATTTAATAAATTCTGGATACTCTTGAGGCTACTATATTGAGATTATATCTTAGTGATTTATATGTAAAGCTACTCTTATAGCAAATAGAGTACCAGTCATTTAAGTTTATTCTATAGCAGTGGTGGCAAACCTATGGCATGCGTGCCTCAGTGGGCTATTTGTATCATTGAAAGTTCTAAAAGGTTCACCATCACTGCTGTATTGTATCTGAACATTGTATCACGTTAAGAATTTTAAATTCCTGAGAGAGACTTCTCACTGAAATGTAGCTACACAAACTATAAATATAGACTTGAGATTAAATTATCATACTGACTTAGTCATACTTCCCATGGTGTGCTTATAACTAGTGTTTAGGGATTCTGCAACTAAAAACCCCAGAATTACAAACAACAACAACAAAATAAAAAGAGAAGTTCTGTTCCATTTCCCAGACCCAAATGCAAACACCCGCTCACACTTGAGGAAGAGGTTGTAGGCACTGAGCTAACACTCCATATACGTGACCCTCAGCAGCAGTGGAGGGCTGGTCCTGTTCTCTCCATCTGCAAATAAAAGAAGGGTATTTGATTAGCCGGCTTGTTCAAGAGCACAGGAAGTAGTAGAGCTGCATTATGAAATCGGGTCTTGTTCTGACCACTCAGTGTGTTTAATCATTCCACAACACTGCCTCTTTTTAGCTTGTACAGAGACCCCAAGACTAAAGCCTCTAACCGTGCTAGTCCAGATGTTTCCAAAGCCACACTCCTGTGTTGCATGTCAGAGTTGAGAAGTACGCATGAGATTGCAAAGACTATTGGTGTGAAAAGTAAAGTGTTCAATGTTTTTAAAATATTGATTACAATGTTTTAATTGTAATCAATTGATTAAATTTTTTGAATATAGTTAATTAATTATATGTTAGTAAGATTTTTACCTATTTCTAATCTTTTTAACTGGCTAGGAGAAAATTGAGCAGTTGCATGTGCTTGTATTTTTGCATCCATATTTGATTAAAGAATGCTGTTTTAGTCTCCCTTTTTGTGTGAATTACCATCTTGCTGTTTTTAGAGTCAACGCTAGGGTTCCCTCTACTTTTTCTGATGATGTTTGACCTTTCTGAACTGAACACTGAGCCAAGTCCTTGAAATATTTTGTGATTCTCAGAACCATCCTAAATGATCTATATTAACTAGGGTTTTCCTTATTATATAGATGAGGAAACTAAAGGCTCAGTTTAGGTAACGCTAAGCCAAGAAGCAAGTACAAATAATAGGATAGATAGGAGCAGCAGTTTATCTGACAGCACAACCTGCGTCACCGCCTATTGTGTTTTAAAGTTCACATTGCGTCAGTTTATGGGTTGAGAATATTGCTTGAGAAACAGTAGGCCAACATTTCCTACTTGGTGTAGTTGTTACCATTTTGGTATTTGGATTGTAGCAAGCATCACAAAACTCTTACCCCCAAGAACATGGCCAAGAAATGTCTATGGCACTTGCCATTCTACCCCACATATTCCATATATTTCTGGGTGTCCTCTAATGGTACGTTACCATATGCCAAGTTGAAACCCATGGAATAGAATAAGAGTATCCTAGTTTTATGCTATCCAGTGTCAAACTTTTTCTACATATCTGTACTTTCACAATTGTCACCTCATCAAAAGGCCTAACACCATTGCCTTCACTGATTATTGGTATTTCCTCTTTACTGCTAGTATGCGGAAATATATTATGTTTACTTCTATAGAACATACAGGGTCTCCTGGGAGGTTCATTTTTAGCTTGAATCTGATAGATATGATTTCTGTCCTGTGCTTCAGTGCTTTGCTGCTGCTAGCCTACTGGATGTTTCAAACATATACTAAAAGAAAAACCCTACTAAACATTTACTTATGAATGTCTCATTTCGAACTAGTTTAGTCTTTCTAAAATCTAGTCTGTGGTGCTTAGGCTTTGGCAGGAACCTAGAATCCAACCCTTGCTAGCTACTCTGGTAATTATATGACTTAAGGCGTGTAACTTAGCTTTTCTGAACCCTTGTGATTTTTTTTGTCAAAGGGTAAAACATTGACTCAGAATATTTTTAAATATTAACAAGAAAATGTATGTAAAGCACTTAACATGGCTCAGAATGCAGAGACTTAAGTCCTACTAGCAGAGCTGATAGAGTGCCCTGTGATGGCGATGGTGGAAATGCACTATTACATCTGTCCGCCATGGTAGCTGCTAGCTATGTGTGACTGGGTACTGACCACATGAGTGCAACAGAGGAACTGAATTTCTCATTTTATTTGTTTTAGTTAATTAAAATGTAACTAAATACCCATGCATGGTTTGTGACTGCTGATATGAGATGCTAACCTAATGCTTTCCAAAATCAACTTTCTTATCTTCATTCCATACCTATTTCTCTTGTAGTATTCTCTGTTCCAAACAAAGGGAATGCCACTTTGCCAGTTTCCAGGCTAAGTGCTTTGGAGTTATCTTTGATTTGTATCTTCCTTTCTCATCTCACATCTAATCTACTAGCAAATTATTTCAATATATCTGGATTTCAGCTGCCTACCCCTCCCACACATAACTGGTTCAAACAAAACCACCTCTTCTCTCTTTCTTCCTGTCTGTTCTCCTTGAAGTTACTGCTTTACAAACAAGTTTGGATACAGATGTTCTTTGACTTACAGTAGGATATGTTCTGACAAATCCATTGCAAGCTGAAAACATAAGACAAAATGCATGCAATACACATAAGCTATGGAACAGCATAGCGTGGCCCGGCAACACAGTGTGCTGTAGGTATTAGTTTACCCTACTGGGTACCTAACGATCCAGGAGGTACAGCTCACTGCTGCCTCCCAGCACCGTGAAAGAGACTCCTATCACATGTTGCTATATGGGGGAAAGATTAAAATTCTAAAAACTGAAATATGGTTTTTATTGAAGGTGTATGGCTTTTGTATCATCGCAAAGTTGAAAAATCGTGAGTCAAGCCATTGTAAGTGAGAGGTCATTTAGCTATTACCTCTCTACTGAAAACTCCAATGGGCATAGAAACCAAAGCCTTTCCAGGACTTGCATGATGTTTTTGTGTCTTCCGACCCCCCAACACCTCTTGATATTACCTCTCTAATACTCTCCTTTGGCCACACTAACTGCTGGTGAGACAAGTATGCTCCTGCCTCAGGACCTTTATACTTCCTGTTGCTTCTACCTGGAACAGCGTTCTCCTCGGATTCTGCAGCCGAAGTTTTCTTCCTTCCTTCCAGTGTCTTCTCAAGTGCACCCTGGCAGTAAGTTGTTCCCAGACCACATTGTACATAATGTTTTCCAGCCCCTCTCCCCATCATTCTCAATTCCTCTACAATGACTACATCAATCCTGACTCGCTATTCTTTTAGCACCCAGAGTTTGAGTCTTCCAATTATTACTCAATGCTTGCTGATTATAAATAAATGACTATTAATGCCTATTGTATCTTAAATTCACTTTTAAGTTTATAGGATTAATAATGACAATCCCTAGGTTCATTGATTCACTGGCCCTTTTTGGTGTTGCTCTTTTAGAACTGACTGCTCTTCAACGGTTGTGTGTGATGTGGGTTGCTGGGAAGAGGTGTGGTTGCTGGTGAACTGGTTTGAAAAGCTGACACTCATTTTAAAAGATTATGAAAGGCAGAGTGGTATGACTCGCCACCAGTCACACCATGGCTTGGAAATAGCAGGAGTCTTGTGACATCTGGCCTGTCAGGCTCTGTCACCAGGTCACATGTGCACATGTAATGCAATCCCTGAACCCCTCCCGCTGCTTCCTCCCATACCACTTCCCACACGCACCCTGTGGAAATGTCTGAAAGAGGATCATGGCTTTTGAAATGAGCACTTTTTAAAGGTGTTGACAATACAATGACGCGAGGATGAAGATAGAGACAGTGCCCAGTCTCATGGAACCTGTGTCCTAGCGTGAGAAGGTAGAACATACACATTTGAACAAAGGGCAGAGAAGGATAAATGCAGCTAGAAAAATACAAACCAAGCAGTGTGATGTGGAGGGGAGAAGGGTGGAAGTTCCTTCATAAGGGGATGTCAGGGACAGGCTCTCCAAGGAGATGGTGTTTGAATAAGCCTTAACTGACAAACAGGGGTGGGTAAGTGGGTATGTAACCACAGGCTGTTCTAGGAAGGGGCACTGGGAACAACAGAAGCCCTGAATGGGGACAGACAGAGCCACAGAGTGACAGGACTTGTTGAAAGGAGAGCAATGTGGGACAAGATGTAGTCTGAGATTTGCAAGGGAACAGCATGTGAGGGACTCTGTCACTAGTAGGAAGGAATCTGAATCTAAGGACCAGAGGGTCTAAATTGGAAGTGAAAGATAAATGGTTTAAAAAAACACTGTAGTTTCACTTTCAGTCATGAGAAGCTAGAATGTAGAATGACGCTCTAAAGACCACTGGAAATAGTGGACAAAATATTTTTAAAAAAATTTTTAAGTGACAGTGAATTAATAAGTTCATCAGTCCTTACTATTACCAGATCTGAGAATCTAAAAAAGGAAGCCAAACTGATGGGGCTGGTTCTGTGCTTGGAGCATTTGCTTGTGGATATAGAAGTGGCTGAGAAGCCGAGCTGTGTCTTGACACCTGAGGAAACAGCTGGGTCTTAACTGGAGCCTGGCAGAGCAGGTGCAAATTCGGTCATGAGGAAGTCATCCAAGTGCTGTTTATATTAGCAAAGGGTTAGAAAGCACTAACTTTCTAGAAATAGGGGATGGATTAAGTGATCTTGATACATCTATGTGATGAAATACTAGCAGATATACAAAAAAAGATTTATAATTGCTTGGCAAAATAGGCTCATAGTAGCTTGGAAAAAATAATGTACCATAAAGTTAAAAAATTATAAAATATTATGAATATTAATTGTCCTTTTGTATAACAATATGCATGTTTATGTAGAAAACTGTAAAAGAATGTTAACATTGGCTATTGCCTGGGATTTGGGGTGACACTGAATTCCTTATTTATTTATCTATTTTTATTAAGAAAAATGTGTATTTCAATACAAAGTTTAATTTGTGGTTTTAGTGATATATTTGTACTAGAAAATACTAAAGAATAGCACAAAGAATAAAATAAATACTGAAAAATCTCACTTCAATAGAAAATTTATAGTTTGTTGTGATGTACTAACAAAAATCTTATATGTTTATATGCAAATGCTCCCAAACATTTTACACATGGGATTGTCAACATGGTGTTCTTTATTATTATTATTAAGTTTATTGGTACAATTTACCTTCTATAATGACCATATTCATCATAGGGAATTTGTACCTCTACATGATACATCTTGATTCCTCTTTTTTCCCCATTCCTTTTCCCTCCCTTCAACTGCCCTTCCCCTCATTTACAAAGTTTTGTTTCCATTTAATCTTTTTTTCTCATTTTTTTCTTTTCCATTACTTCCTCTCCACTTCCCGAGTTCCCCTTTCCTTTTGAACAGTTTCTTCCTTTTCCACAATATCTATTATATATTTTTGTCATTATTCACACTTTAAGTTTCTCACATCAAAGAAGCAATGCAATATTTATACATGTGTGCCTGATTTATTTCACTTAAGAGTATGGTCTCAAGGTTTATCCATTTGCCTAGAAATGTCTCAAGTGTATCCTTCTTGTCTTAGTTATTTTTTACTCATTGCTGAGACAAAATACCTGATGCCCAAAGTTAGGGAAGGAAAGGTTTTTTTCTTACAATTCTTGGAGATTTCAGTCCATACTCAGTTAGCCCCAAGCCAGCATGGCATGGAGCAAACAGCATGGCTGCTGCAAACAGCAAGGCACGAACTGGCAGAAAAGAGACACACCTTCTTCCAGCCATTACATAGTATGCTGGCTCCACCCCTGAGCAGGTGTACCCTCACACCACCAATCCGAGTGCTGGGCAATGAACCAATCACAAATGCTAGATGTGGTGGAGTCCATAATTCATGAGGCATGGGGACCACTGACATAAACTATGATACTTCTTTATGGCTGAATATGGCTAAGCTCTATAGTATTAAAAAAATTCATTTGTTGGTCGATGGGCATTTGGGTTTTTCCCAAGATTTAGCAATTACAAACTGTGCTGCTATAAACATAGGTGTGAATACATCTCTGTGGTATGATGCTTTTAATTCTTTTGAGAAGATACCCAGAAGGGGATTAGCTGGGTCAAATTGGACCTCTAGTCCTAGTTTTTTGAGGAATCTCCACACTGGTTTCCACAGTGGCTTCCCCAGTCTACACTCCCACCAACAGGGGACAAGTGTTCCTTTATCCCCACAACCCAGCCAGCATTTGTTATTGGCTGATTTCTTGATAATAGCCATTCTTTCTGGAGTAAGATGGAATCCCAGTGTTTTAATTTGCATCTCTTGAATGACCAATGATGTTGAGCCTTTTTTCATGTATTTACTTGCCATTTGTAATATTTTTTATCTGAGAAGTGTCTGTTCATTTCAGATATCCATTTTTGGGTGAGGTCTTTAAATTTGGGGGATCTGATTTTTTTTCAGTTTTTTATGTGTTCTGGATATTAATCCTTTATCTGAGGAACAAGTGACTAAGATTTTTTTTCCTGTTTTTTCTCTGCTGGTGATTCCTTTTGCAGTACAAAAACTTTTTAATGAAATGAAAACCCAGTTGATCAACACAGTATTCTATTGGTATTCTTTACTACTAAACTGAAATATATATACATTTACATTGTATAAATATATATTCAATATACATAAATATATATATTCATTTTCATGTCTATATATATATATTGTGCTTTTACTTCATAAGATTTAACTGTGTGTCAACTCTATTCTATTGCTTGCCAATTTCCTTAACAATTGATAAGTGTTTAACATTTTGAAAAAGTTTTTGAATTATTAACAATGATTCAATGAACATTCTTAAACACTGATGTAATAAAATTATATTCGGGCTAGGGATTTAGCTCAGCAGTTTAAGCCTGCCTGGCAAGTGTGAGGTTGTGAGTTCAATCCCCGGTACCAGAAAAAATATAAAATATAATAAAATTATATTCACATTTTAAAAATTATTTGTTCTGCATCTAGAGTCCCTAAGTTAGCACTTTCTAGCCTGCCTTACAATACAGGCCATATATTGACTGGCCACAGACCAAGCTGGTCTCACCGTGTTGAATGTTAGAGAAACTGCTACCTCCCAAAATACTTTTCCCCCAGCAAGCATTTCAATTCCTTTAACAGACAATGTATCTTTTCCTTTTTACATTAGATATCTGAAGCTTTAGGATGGTTTGTCCTAAAGTCAACCTTACTGGAAGAATTAAAGAACAGTATCCTGTTTATACTATACAGTTTTGCTCTTTCACAGGTGTCGGCCTCTATGGAAGGCCTCAGTGTTTATTTGGGCTCAACTCCAGGGGCCTTCACCCTCATTCTCACTTGTGTGATCGCTGTGCCACCTTACACTTGCCCTGTCTTATACCTGTGCTTGTACCTGTGCGTCTACCGGTGAGGCCCTCATTCTCAGCTTAGTTTGTTTTTTGCTTTGCTGCTAGTTTATCTGTTCTCTTAACTAGACCATTCCAGAAAGAAAAGGAAGAAAAAACCTGGAGGTATGTTTCACAGTTTCAAAAGTAGCATTGAAGAGAGCATTCGCACAGAAAAGTTACATATAAAAGAACAAAGACTTCTTTCATGATTTTAGAGTTGATTTGACAAAGGTTTTCAGTGACTCACATAGCCAAATACAGAAACCAAGCTTGCTGAGTCAGTCTACTGCATAAACCACTAAACTCAGCTTCAGTTTCCTGCCTTAAAGACATAGTGACAATGATGCGGAAATGCAGGATGGAAACAAAACAAAACAAAACACCACTCTTTCTGGACTAGGCAGACTTTTGGAAGATGGCCAGTTCTGGAGGCTGACCCGTATAATGTATCATTTTAGGAGATGTATACCACACCCAGGAACCTCGGAGAAATCATTGTGATAGAAATGAGGTCATCTGAAAACTTTCTGATTTTATATGGAAGTGTACTTCAATACCTTATTCTTGAAAGAGACAGTAATTCTAGGATCCCAGAATGTTTAAATCAGTGTTAATTTGACATATTTGGGCAGTTGATATGGGATGGCACTTTTTTGATTCTATGTAAAAGGGGGTACAAGGACACATGTCAAAACAAGAAATAAGGCACCAGACCCAGAATGAAGTAACACAAGCCCAGTGAAGGCAAAAGTCCAAGAGATAATTTTATAAATTTATTTCAGAGCATTTCCCAAGAGGAGAACCACATTGTCAATACCATGTCTCTTATTTCATTATGACTAGATTTGGATACCTGGAGTGATTCTTTCTAGACTTAAGAGAAATATCTTTTGTATACCAAGAATAACTTTATATATAACTTGTGTATCACATATAACAAGTTAGTTGTCCCTTATTGTATTAGCTATGATCAGTTAACTGATAAACTCTATGGATCTTACTCCATTGTCAGCATGTCTGAAAAGGAAAAGAGGATGGATGGAGGAACTGACTGATTAATTCATTCACTTATTCAGTTTAGTGAATATATGTTGAACCAGATACAGTGCTGAGAGTTGGTCTTACAATATCAATAAGGTGAAAATTCTTTACCTTTATAGAGCTTAGAGTTTGAAGGGAAAATAAAGCTAAATGAAAGTAAAATAATTATATATAACAGTAATTTATATAACAAATTAAAATTGATAATAAGTTATAATTTATTTTATTATTATGGATGGATTTAATTCTGTGAACAGACCAAATTGTGGTGTTTGGTAGAGACCAACAACAGGAACCAGCAGTGGGTAGGTTAGGGAAGGCCTCTCTGGGAGGAGAAATTCAAGCTGAAACCTGAATGAAGAAAAGGAACCAGGCAGGAGAGGTGATGCTGGGAAGGGCATTTCCAGCAAGATGTAAGTACAAATGACCCAAGGTGGAGAGAACTTGGGGTGGAACTGGACAGAGCGTCTGAGGAGGGGAAGGAGGAAGCTAAAGACCATGAATTTCACTTGGACTCCTGTAAGGGCTCTGAGTCATAGAAAAGAATAAAGACTTCAAGCTAGTCCATTAGGAAGTCATAGGTGGTCTAATACAAGGTAGCATTGTAGGAAAGTACAGGCCTTCATCTTCCATTCCTTTGGATAAGATATATTTTGGAATTCAGAATTTGTCTTGCATTTGTGCAAGTTGACATCCCTAGTCTGAAAATGTGAAATCTAACATGCTGTAAAATCCAAAACTTTTTGAGTACTACAGTGAAAAATTCCACACCAGACCTTATGTGATAGGCTGTAGTCAAAACACAGGTTCACTGAAAATATTGCATAAAATCACCATATATATATGTGTGTATATATATATATATACATATATATGGTGAATATGAAATATGAAAGAATATCACGTTTATGATTGGGTACTGTCCCCGAAGTATCTCATTATGTATGTGCAAATCTTTTAAAATATGGAAACACTTGAAATGTCTTGTCCTTAGAATTCAAATAAGGGATAGTTAGCCTGCATAAACTTATATTATATCTATACATTAATCCTACATCATAGAATCTCCTAGAGATACTTGAGATAATACCTACAATCAAATGCATTTGTATATCTGGGGTGAAATCCGTGAATATTCACACTATGTGGGCTGAAGAAAGACTGTTCACAGACCTCCATCAGTTCACCCAGGCTTTCCTGCTAAAAGAATTCGGGTCTGATTACGTTTGCCACCAGATAAATTATGGGGGGAATCACTAGTCACAGCTTTTGGGAATTAGAACCAGTAGATGTGAGACTGTAGATTTGTAATTATTCACTCTTTTCCCAAATACTATGAAAATCACTGTTGCATATTTTGAACATATGATTCAACAAATATATATATATACACACACACACACACACACATTTTTTTTTTGAGAGAGAGAGGGTCTTACTATGCAGTTCAGGCTGGCCTTGAGCTCACTTTGTAGCCCAGGCTGGTCTTGAACTTGTGATGATCCTTGTGCCTTAATCCCCCAAATGCTGGGGATTGCAGGCATGTGGCAGCACATCTGGCCAACAAATACATTTTGAAAATAACATATTTCTTTTTAAATGTTTCAGATTTTTCACCCCTTAAATGACCAAAGTTGCTTACATTTATGGTATTCCACATGATGTTTTGGTACTTTTTACTGCTGTGGAGTGATAAAATCATGCTAATCAGCATACCATTGCACCAGCTACTTTATTTTACAAGTGATAACATTTCGGAATTACTTTGTAAACAATTTTAAGTATGCAATGCATTGTTATGAACTAGAGTCATATTGTACACTGGATTCACTTGAGTTGATCCATATTTTCTTATGAATATTTTTCATAAATAGGAAAATGACTTTTGAAGACACAGGTATGCAAGGTTGAAAAGTTAATAATTCTACCATTGTAATAAAATACTTGACAAGAACTTAACAACAAAAACAGCAGCCAATCAAAATATAGACCAGCACAAAGTATCTCAGTATGTAGGCCACCCCTGCTTCCAGCACCCTGAAAGTGTTCTCCTGAGCACTTTAACAAACTGCACACGAATTCTTGTTTCAGTATTTGCCTCTGGGAAATTCAGTCAGGATAATCCTGCTGAGCCTAGAGGAATTCCTGATTCACGGAAAAGGCAATAAAATGATTGCTACTTAACCATGGGGTGATTTGTCATAGCAATAGGTAGATAAAACTCTTACTCCAACAATACCACACTAAGTGTGTATAATCATACTTCCTCCTGCCCGTTCATAAAAATGTACATGAGCCAGTCCATACAGAGTGTTCTCTTCTTGCTACAGGTCCTCAGCCCACGGCCTACGAGAGGCCCGCAGAGTATTTGTTCTGCTGAGGTAACATCGCCTGGAACCAAGGGTGACTCTCTTTATGACAAAGGAAACGTAACAATGAGTACGTCATAGTAAAATTTTTGGTCCAACCTTGAACCACCTCACTGAACACCTTTTAGCCTAATAGTGCATGGAAAACAATCTCAGCTTGAAGGGAAAGTGAGGACTGATTCTGGTCTCTAGCACATGGTAAATAGCATAAAACTATAAAGCTACATACCTCTGGGTGTTCAGCAGGCATGATATCAGGCGTGGGAGCTAGCCTCAGGAAGAGGAATGGCCTGTTCATTGCGCCCCGGGACTTCCTTTGGACTCTCTTTCTGATTTATTTTCTACTCCTCTGCTGTGGGACACTTTCAGCAGCTGGCAGCTGTGGCTTTTCTTGGCAAGACTGTCCTTGGACTGCCGGAGCCATGTTACACAGGTAAATGGCAGCACTGAGGAGATTATGCTTTCCTCCTGGTGCCATCTGGGGGTGTGAAACTCAGCTCCCTTGGCGTAGACTGGGGCGACTCAGGCTGAATTTATTCTCCTGAGTTCACCTGCGGGATCGAACTAGGTCTGACGTCTCATTTTTGCTTGACTTCTCCCTCCATTTCAGAGGACCCTGACCTCACTTCCTTACCCAGGGTCGTGCACAGAATAAATAGATCAGGACCAAGGTTTACTACATGGAATAAATAGAAATACAGAGGTCTCAGTTACATTTTGGTTTTAGATAAACACAGATAATTGTTTTTAGGATAGGTATATCATGTGCATTGTTTGGGACATATACTTACAGTTATTCACCACGTGTCTGAATTCAGATGACTGAATATTCAATGATGCATCAGTAACCCTAGTGAGGATATGAATCCAAGTCTGTCTAATTCTAATACTTATGCATTTTCTTCTTTTAAGATGAATAAATCATTTTAATCTATAAAAAAATTCAATGCATATAGAACACAGTTGAAAATATTATTATAGCATGTGGTAAGTGTCCCCGTCCACCATCTTTGTAGTCAGCCTCTTTAGAGACCACCTGATAAGCTTTTCTTGTTTGTTTTCTAGCAACTTTTTCTGTAAATTCAAGCATATCTATACATGTTTCTGCAATCTGCTTTATTACAGTTACAATTGGCTTGGAGATACCCCTTACCAGCACATATGGGTTTGTTTGTTCCTTTTAATGATTACCATTTATTTAACATAGGCTCAGTTAATCTTTATGTGAACTCTTTCAACCATTTGCTCTTATAGATAACTGAAGTTCAGACTATGCCGGTTCATTCAAACTGGAGAGATTGGAGTCTGTGTACAAATGTGGATTAGCAGCCTGAGCAACTGGACGCTGCCAGTGCAGTGAGGAGAGATAGGTTGCTTGGTGATAAAGCAGCGCAACAGTTTAGCAGATGTTCTTTGATGTTGAAAATTATTTCCCCCCCAATCAGTGTACGGGAATTCTTTAAGCGGATGTGAATATGTGTTTGTACAGCATCCTCACAGTAACTCTGCTATCCCAAGAATCTAATAACCATTTGAAAAATATAAATATTACCATCACTCATGAAAGAGCCGGGAATTCAGGGCACTTTACCTAACTTCATCTGAGAATCAGTGTATTTTCTCTAAGAGTCCATAATGGAGTACTGCTACTAACACCCATGAAGGCAGGAGTCTCTTTTAAATGGATTGGTTCCAGGACCAGCAGAAAGGCCTGCAGATCAGTAGGACATCTTGCTAGAAAAGCTGCCTCAGAGAAATTGAACAGATAGGAGGCAAGTTTGTGGCCGCCTCTGCTCAGGTGGTGACCCCTGACGGATTCATGGGTTCAGGAGGTTGACCCGAGTACATAGTCTGGTACACAGTCAGGCAGAGGGAAGTTTTGCTGACTGAAGATGTGGTGGGGAATATGGAGTGATGAGTGTGGTATGTGTGAAAGTATTATTGTACACTGGTATTTATTTTCAGCAACTCTCATTAGGTTAGACATGCTCCCTGCCCTATGTTTACAGTCATCAGAATGACATGGAAATGGGTGTTATCTAAAAAAGCACAAGGATAACTTCAAGTAGAATTCATATCTATATTATATATAGACATATATTATATTTGGCTTAGTTTTAAAATTATGTTATTCTCTGCTAGTCAAGTATATGGAATAGGTTCTGACATAACTCTCAACAAAGGAAGACTGATGTAGTCAAGAATTTAATTGAAAGGGGAAGATTATAGCTTTTTTATTGCAATATATCCTGGTTTTCCCTCCTCACAATATTTTCACTGCTTTTAAAAACCACCTTTGTGACTTAAGGAAGAAATATCTCATGACATTAGACAAACCTGTGAATTTTTAAATTGATTTTGATGGTAAAATTATGATTTGGAAAAAGCACACTAGCATAGATTTGCCTTCCTATTTTTAATCCTCTTGTATTGGTATAAAGGAGTAGTTATTCTCTGAATTATGTGCCTGGCATGTGGGCTCTCACATTTTAGTTTCTAAGTTAAATAAACAACATGGAAACCAATCTTGGCTCCTTACGTATAAGAAACGTCTCAGCTACATGAAGTGCTACTCTAAATATACACTCAGGCCACCCATTTGCAAACAGTGCTTGAACGCCCAGTGAGGAAGTTTCTTCAGTGGGTTAGGAGAGGCTGGAATGCAAAAAAGAGAGACTTCTAAAAGAAATGAAAAAAACACACTGATTTCTTTTTTCAGGTAATGCACTGGTTAATGCTAATCTGCCTATGCTGTTGCTTCTTCTTTCTCTTTCTAAGGTACTTGTTCTTCAACGTTTCCTTAACAAGTAAAATTAAAAATGGTTAAAAAAATTTTGAATTTTCCTTATTCCTAAAACCCACTCTCCCATTTTCATTAGTTTAGTGTCACACTTCTTGTCTCATAGGTCATGAGATCAAATAACTCCAAGCTCAGCATGGTGGGACTTGGGAAGGTCATATGTTATTTAAAAAACAAAATAAGCAGAAATAGACACAGGATTTTTAGAACTGGAAATCACCTTTAAGAGAATTCTTCCCCATATCAAATATTTGAGTCACTCCTGAAAATGGGTAGAACTGTTACAAGAAATTCTTAGCTTTGTGAATCCTTAAGTCTACTTCTTTCCTACCATCGCAATACTAAATTATCAATGCCTAAAATTCAAACCAATAATGATTAAAAACACCATAAGGTAACTATTGGGCATATACACAAAGTTAACATTATATGTCACTGCTTAAATTAAACTCATGATTTTTTTCATATGAAAACTACAAATTTTTCTTTGCTAAAAATAATCTGTTGGGGTATTTTTTCTATTTTCTCTGAGAAAGCATTGAGAAAACAAATATGATCACTAGTTTTTCTATTCTTGCTTTGGTTTAAACATCAAAAGGAATTGAGTTGAGAACTTAAAACTTTGTTTTCTCTTCTAACTTAGAAGAGAAAATAAAACAAGAAAAGTAAATACAATGAACTATTTAAAAACCAAAATTCTGAAGCCATAGGAAAACAGTTATCATTGCATAAAATATCTTCATTTCATAAGATGAAGAAGGAAACATGTGAAAGGTTTATACAGTTCATCCAATGATACAGAGTGAAAAAGATGAAGCCCCTGCTGGACAATTCTTTTGATTTCTAGACTAGAACTGGTGGATGAAAGATCTCCAGAAAAATATTAATGCATCAAGATTTTTTGCCTTTTCTTGGTTTCTGAAAGCTTGTTCAGTAGGCATTTGTATTGAGAGTTTGGTTTCCTTTTTTCCCTTTCTTTTCTATTTTTCTTAATATACCAGTTCATTACAATTTAAATTCTTTCACTGTCAAAGCTATAGGAAATATAATCTGTGTCCATTGAACAACCTCAGTTCTCAGTGTCTGGCAGGGATCTCAGTCTTCCATTTCTTGGCTATTTGCAATGACGGATAGGGCTATAGGTAATCCAGTATAATTAATAATTCTTGGGTGTTATCACTGGGATCTGGAATGCCCCCTGGAAGGCTTATGTGTTAAAGTCTTGGTTCTTAGCTGGTGGTGTTATTGGAAAGTAGTTGAAACCTTTTTGGGCAGGGATTAGTTGGATGAAGGGGGTCACATTTTATTTCTGCCTTTTTCCTTTCTTTCTCTCTTCTTCCCAGCCACCATGAGGTGAGCAGCTTTTTGCTGCCACCCACTTCCACCATAATACAGTGTCCGCCTCATCATAGGCCCCAAAAGCAAGGATACCAAAAACAATGGAGTGCAACTTCTGAAGCCATGTGTCAAAACAAAATATGCCTCCTTCAAGTTGTTTTATTCAGGTGTTTTGTCACAGCAATAGAAAGCTAATTTTGAGTAATTTCAAACTAACTTAAATATGGAGATTAACAACTAAGTTAATATGAGACAAGATGCACTTGCCAAAATGTTTAAAGCCTTGCTTTCAAAGGAGTGGCTTATATAACTCAATCTGGCACTATCTCTATAGCTTGTAGTAGATGTTCTAGAATATTCTGCACATAGGAGATGTCTAAGCAATAATTTTTTTGAAAAAAATACTGAATATTAATTCAGTATATGTAGGTAATGAATTGTAGAACTGATTGACCTGTGATTTTAGAAGTTTCTAAGATGGGTCTCAATGGGAAATGTTCAAGAGAACTAAAAAGAATGATCACCTATAATTACTTACAGGAATATTACTTAAGACTGTCACTGTTAACATGTGTACTGATTACCACCTCTCTATATATTATTGTTTTTTAAGATGTATTTGATCTTCATGCATCTGGTCATTTAATTTAATTTAATTTAACTTTGGAGGGTGCTGGGAGTTAAACACAGGACGTCATGCTTGTCAGGCAGGTGCTGCACTGCAGAGCTAAATTCCACCCCACCGTCATTTAAATTGTTTTTTTTTGGTACCATGGTTTGAACTCATGACCTCATGCTTACCAGGGAAGCACTAATACCACTGAGTTAAATACCCAGCCTCCTATCATTTATTTTAATAGCTCTGATTCCCACTGTTTGCTAAGAGGCGAAGTGACCTATTGTTGTTATTTGAAAGGATTGAAATCTCTTTTCCTCATAGATTTTCATATTAGATTTACAACAAGCCATTGAGAGTTTACTTTTAAATGCAGTCCCACATGCTATGCACAGTTTGTGTCTTCTTGGTTATTCTAACTTCACTGCTGAAAATATTCTTGGTCTTTTCTGAAAACAGTTTGTAAAATTACGTAGGTATATGGGAAATAAAAAGATGTTGACGCAGCTGGTCCTCCTTGTTTAGCTGTCTCAGAGGCCTATGGGGGTTTGGATCGAGCAGTGGCAGGTCATAGAAGTTCTTAAAAGATTGTTTTCTTTACTGTTGGATGCGAAGAATATACTTGGATGAATTTCTTCCCCATTGTCTGTAGTGGAACATTTCCAGATTCCTTAGAATCTATGATTTTTAAAGAATCATTTAACTCCTAGTACATTCTATATTCTTAAATATTTATAGGTAATATTTTATTTTATTTTACTTTATTTTTGCTAGAAAGCAATATTTCTCTTATCTACGATCTTTTCTTCTTCAGGTCATTCCCGCTTCCTCTTCCTTGACTATCCCATTTCCTAGTTTTTCACCAGTAGGTGTCATAAGTATTCACACAAATGCCCTAAAGGCATAAAAATAAGCTTTCCCCTAAAATGTGTCCCTATATTTTGACTTTCCATATAAAGCCTTACACTGCTTAGGTCTACATATTAGCTCACATTTACATGCCATTGCAACTCAGGCTAGACAGTTCAAGAAAAGCCTTAAAATCAAGGAAAAATAAAATGAGAAAAAAAATCCAGAATGGAAATAAGTACCTTTGAATTGTGCAGAACTCGTTGCTCCAAGAGCTTCATCCCCAAAGTATGCTCTGAGGCGTTCTTTATTCTCAACCCACGAGATTAACAGGCAAATTCTTTTGTTAAGGATGAGCTCCAGAAGAGCAGATGGAAAAACCTGTTAGGTGCCCCTTCATCACCCTTTAAGAGGGAACTCATAAGACACCAGATCCACTTTCTTCCTGCTGGTTTGTATTTCAGTCGAAGGGGCTGACACATTAAACAGTCTTTTCTGATCATGGATTTTTGCAGCTATGTAGGTCTTTAGCATGATTAACAATCCATGGAGCAGCTTGCTTATCATCTTGGCAGCAGAGCTAGACCTCAGGTGTACACAATTTCCTGCCCTCTTGGGTATTATCTTCTCTTATTACTATTCTTGAAATAGATTCATGTACTTATTTGGAATTTTGAAAGGAAAACCACAAGCCAAGATAGTCCTTAGATTATGTTTAAAAAGACTCTTAGATCAGTAAGCTTCTTTCGTGGTGATACAATGTTAAAAACATCAGAGTATTCATTACTGGAACAACAGAAAGAAATACGCTTTATTACTTTCATTGTTTTTTTGTTTGTTTTTATTTTGTTTCTTTGTGATGCTAGGGGATGAATCTAGGTCATTAGTCAGATTTTGTAGATTGACTCTTAATATTTGTTTTTAAATTTTAAAAACAAAAAAAGAAAAATAAAAACTGTACAAAATTTAAAAAATAGGAAATTAACACTAGTTAATATATCAAATAGTCATTTTAAAAGTAGTTCAGATTACAAGATTTGGGCATGAAAAAACTGATTAAACAAACAATGAAAACATAAACTGTTCTTTTTGATGAACTAACAAATTAGTAATATAGTTATCTATCTTGTATACACACACACACACACACACACACACACACACACATATGCATATATACATATAACCTTTTCCCTTCTTTCTTTTCTTCTTTCCTCTAACCCAGTTGTTCTTTCCTTTGGAGCACTTTCTTTCCCTTTTATTTTCACAACATCTATTGTACATTTTGGATCTTATTTATTCTTCAAGTTTTTTTTACACTAGGGAGACAATATGATATTTATATATGTAAGTGCAATTTATTTCACTTATGAGTAGGGTCCCTAGTTGCATTCATTTACCTATAAAAGCCTCAAGTTTATCCTTCTTTATAGCTGAGTAATACTCTATTGTATAAAATACCACATCTTTTGTATCCATTCTTCAATTGATGGGCGTTTGAGTTCTTTAGAAGATTTGGCTATTACAAATTGTGCTGCTATAAATATGGGTGCACATATATCATTGTGGCATGATGTTTTTAATTCTTCTGGGAAAATATTTAGAAGGGGAATAGCTAGATTGAATGGGATCTCTAAACTTAGTTTTCTGAGGAATCTCCACATTAATTTCCACAGTGGCCATACCAGTCTATACTCTCACCAACAGTGGAAAAGGGTTCCTTTTCCCCTACAGCCCTGCCAACATTTATTATTGGTTGATTTCTACATGACAGCCATTCTTTCTGGAGTGAGATGGAATCTCAGTTTGTTTTAATTTGTATTTCTCAGATGACTAGTGAGGTTAAACATTTCTTCATGTATTTATTTGCCATTTGTATTTCTTTATCTGAGAAGTGTGTGTTCATCTCAGATGTCCATTTTGGATTGGGTCTTTGAATTTGGGGAACCTGATGTTTTAAAAATCTTTATGTCTAGGGATAAGTCCTTTGTCTGAGGGACAGTTGGTTAAAATCTTTTTCGATTCTGTGGGTTTTCTTTTGACTCTGTTGGTGATTTCATTTGATGTGCAGAAACTTTTTAGTAAGATGAGATCCAAGTTTCTGATTCTTTGAAGTACTTCCTGTGCAGTTTGTGTTTTGTTCATGAACTCTTTACCTACCCGTGTCTTCAAGATTTCTACATAACTTGTCTTCCAGTAGGTTTAGTGTTTCTGTTTTATTATTTATTTTTTTTGGTACCGGGGATCAAACTCACGACCTTACGCTTGCCAGGCAGGCGCTTAAGCAACTGAGCTAAATACCCGGCATGTTTTATTATTTAGATATTTTATTCATTTTGATTTTAGCTTAGTGCTTGGTGATAGACATGGGTCTAGTTTTAGTCTTCAGCATGTGGAAAACCGGTTTTTTCAGCACTATTTATTAAAGATGCTGTCTTTCTTATGGTGAACATGTATGGCCCCTTTGTCAAAGATAAGGTGGCTGCCTGTCTTTGTAGTTGTATGTGCATCTTCTAATCTGTTCCTCTGGTCCTCAGGTCTGGGTTATTTTTTTTGCCAGTACCATGCTGATTCTATCATAGTAGCTTTGTAGTATAATTTCAAATCAGGGATTGTTGCAGATTGACAACATGGATAAAATAACTGTTCCTTTTAGCTTTTTCTTTTTTGTCACATTGCAAGTCAATCAGATCCATATACATCTTGTAGTGAAGTTTATTTAAACAAAGATGATTAGAGTTAATGAAAAGGTATAGTCAATCCATTGATATGCTAAATAAAAAAACCTACATTCTCATGAAAAGGACATTGTCTTAGTCACTTGAAATCAAAAGTAGTAGAAAAATTGTAGTTTCAAAATAGTTGTGGCATAAAATACTTGATTTCTCTCTTTATATACGTTTTTGTGGGGGTGGGCAGAGCTCACTTAGAGGTCTGCAAAATCTATGCCCCTTGATGTTCATCCAGTTCCCAAAAAGAGTAGCACACAGACATCTCTGGTAAGAGTGGCTTTCTCTTTTCTGTGTCGATGGAGATTTCCATGATAAACCCAGGTACAGAATTTCTTTTAAGAATATTCACCTAAAGATCACATTATGTAATTCCCTTAGCTAAATTTTCTTTCTAGAGAGTTAAAAGTTGTTTATTTATTTACTTACTTGTTTATTTCTAGCTTTGCTGAGGCATGATTGGAAAACTTTTAAAACATATCTTTTCTCATATAACTTTGAAACACTGAATTTAATATTAATTCTTTGGACACAATGAAAATACATGGAAACTAGTTAGACTGGTGACCTTTTAAAGTGTTGTAGATATTCTACCAAAAGAAAGCAAAAAATTGTAAGGTCAACTAAGTCAGAGATAAAACACACATGTCATAAATCCTGGCAAAACCTCCACAAAGAATTACTTACCATTTAGTATTCAAAGATGATATAATAAGGTAGATCACGGGGACCCAAATTTTCACAGAATTTATTTTGGTCCAAGGTCTGTCATGATCCATATGTTTTCCATGATCCATATGATTTCCATATGTTATTTCAACAGATCTATGATTATCTGTTACTTTTCCTTATTAAAAACAAATGATCATCATTCAAATAGCCTATTGGTCTGCTCTGTCCCATGATTTAGGCATGCTCTTTTCTTTCATTAGAATGTCACTACCTTTCTTTAGCACCTACTCAAACCTCTTGTTTCTTGGTTTGACTTTAAAAAATACCATTTCTATATTTTGTAGCCATTCCTGGGCTCAAAGGCAATTTTAATTTCTGGCAAATTAATAGAGATGAGAAATTAGAATAGTTTACTATTTAGTATAGTAGTAACTGTTTTAACATATAAAAATATCAAACATAAAATGGTTAGGATATGATAGAAGTTTATTTTACAATCATGTAAACTCCTAAAGAGAGATACTTTACTAGTGGGCAGCGAGTGACTGACTGAGAGCGATGTTTGTTTTTTCAAGTGACTTCACTGTCACTTGAAATAAAAAGTTGCACTGGTTGTATCAAATGAGTGGAAGGAAAAAAACAGAGTGAAGAGGGCACAAATGCATAGCAACCTTGAACTGGAAGTGACTCACGTACCTCCCTTCATTTCCATTGCATTAAAGCCAATCATATATGACTCAGTCTGGGTGTATTGAGTTTAGGAAGTGCGGTTCTTGATCAGGCAACAGTTTCCTGGTGACAAATCCTACCATGGAAGGAAATGATCCATAACCAAAGGGAACAAGTGAATTTCTAAAAGCATATATTATTTTAGTAAGTATTCTAAATTAAATTAGAATTTTTTAGAATTTTTTAAGTAAAAATTCTAAATTTAGTAAATATTCTAAATTAAATAAATAACATATATATACATGTGTATTATTGATTAGATTCTAGTCTTTCATAATTCTCTAGCTATGTTCCTACTTTTAAGTAATATGAGATAAAAATAAAATATTCTGCTGTTTCATTTTGAGCATTTATTATATATTGAGTCACTTGGAATCCAATGGTAATAAAAATGAGCAATATTTGAGTGACAGTTTAATGAGTAAGTTATTAAAATACTCAAGTGGACAGGTAGATAAGTAATACAATATAAAGGAGATATAATAGTTTTGCTTTTTAAAAATTAATTTTATTGGTACTCTTGTGATAAACATAATGATCACTTTCATCATATGGAATTGGTACCTATTTATGATATGTCTTTATTTTTCTTTTTCCCCCATCCTCCTCCCATCCCTTTAATCTTTGTTCCATTCCTTATTTACGAGAAATTTGTTCCCATCATTTTTCCATCTATTCTCTTTTTTTGTCCCTGCCCCTTGTTCCCCTTTCCATTTGAACATTTTCTTCCCACTTTCCAATATATATTGTCCATTTTGGTCCTTATTTGTGCTTTTGGTTTCTTTACATGACAGAAAATAGTTTTGAAGAACAACAGTGCTATATCCTTACCAGTAATGATCTCTTCTTTTCTTTTAGGTTTACTGCAATAGATTTCTGTCACACATTGAGTCTCCTTTATCTGAAATGCTTAGAAACTGAAGTATTTAGAATTTTGCATTTAAAACATTTTTTGGAATATTTCATGCACATAATTAGATAATATTTATGTGTGCACCTTGGAAATCTAGGCATGTGCATTAAGATTTACCATAGCTTAAGAAGGGTGAGAGGTTCTTTTTTCCCTTGAAGGTAATGAGTTAACTGTGTGTTGTGACTCAGGTCTGAGTGACTTGTCAATGAAGTCAAGTGTGGAATTTTTCAGTTTTGCATTACACTAAGTGTTCAAAATGTTTTGTGGGGCTGAGAATTTCAAATTTATGCACTAGGGATGCTCAGTTTGTGCTTTCAACTAAAAAGACTTTTAATAATTATATTTCCATCTAAAAATGTCCCTTTTATCATTTTCCAACTATATTTCTGATTGTGACTTCTTACTTAATCATATGATCAAGTCCAGGAGTTCTCAGAAATTCATCAACTAAGTTATGAAAATAGTAATTAAAAATAAACCAAGTTGCAATTAACACGGTAATCATTAACTGTATCCTCATCATGTTTATCCTCATTATGGAAAAAGTTTCCTCACAAAAATCTCTTTAGAAATGCATACCATTTTTAGCCAGAAGGCACGATATTTCTGCAATGTCTGTATCCTTGGTCCTCCTCATGTGATGAAGTTAAAATGTCCAGTTGGATGTTAGGAAGTTCATATTCCTAGTGACAGGCCATGATCCCTTCTGGAGAGGATAGGTAGACTCCAGTGTTGGAGGCTTGTTTTGGCCCCACAGTCTACAATATTGTTTATGTTCAATCTTCTGAAATCTGAGATCATGGCAGTAATTTATACAACTATCCTTTCGGGGGAAGTTATGGGGAATGAATACCTCTTGACATGATATTTTTTTGACCAAGCAAGGAAGGACAAAACATACGGTAAGAATATATGGAAATCTAGTGACCAATTCTTGGCCATAGTATTGTACATTTCTCTAAAATTTATCTGTGATTGTTCAATTCTTATGTTTTGTCACATCTGAGATTATAGTTTGTATGAAAATGTTGCTCAATTTCAAGCATAAACTATAGTCGTTTGCAGTAGAAGTGGTCCTATGATAAAATTAAGTGATCCTCAGTACTCTCAAGTCCCATAATACATTTGACAAGAACCCCAGGCCATACTTACAGTGTATTCCCAAAGTGTTGGAAGGGGATGAGGGAGTGGTATGGAAAATCCATCTGCATACATTTTCAAGAGTCATTATCATGAGAATATTTTCACCATATTGCAGGAACAGAATAAAAAAATCACTCAGTATACTTTCCACTAGACTACCCAACACAGTACTGCCATTCCTATGGTATGTGTATACAAGTATCTGTATCCACATTTGTAACTTATTTAATAAACACTGTAGGTTTAGTCCATGCATTATTTGAGGCTTTACACTACAGTGTGTTTTAAAAGTCTTAGGATTAATTTGAAGAACATTATAAATTACAAATATAGATACAACCTTATAACGCAGACTAGATTAGAGGCAGTTGTGTCAGCAGATTAGAGAATGTATAAAGTACCCAGGGGATAGGTATCTAGTTACTTTCTTCATTGCTGAGACAATAATCAATACATGAAAATTAAAGAAAGACTGGTTTATTTTGACTCAGTTTGTAGTTTTAGTCCTCAGTCAGCTGGTTCCAAGCCAGTGTGGCAAGGCAGAAGTAGAACAGTTCATGATATGGTGGTGAGAAGCAGTGAGTAATCAAGGGAGGAGGAGGTACATATACTCTTCCAGGCCCACTTCTTTCCACCACGCTTCACTTTCCAACATCACATCAGCTATAAACCTATCAGTAGACTAATATGATGATGAATATCTTCCCCATTATTCAGTCACCAATAAAAAGCCTCATGGTAGCATGAGGCTTTGGGGGACACTAAGATATAAACCATAATATTTTGCCTCTGGTCCCAAAAGACTCATGTGTATCTCTTTCTGAAAAATGCAATTTTAAGTCTTTCTTTAAGAGTAACAGTTCACCATTGCTGAAAAATGCAAGTACAAAGTCTCCTCTGAGATTAAAGGCAAACTAGCTGTGAGCCCCCATAAAAATGAAAAGAAAGTTGAACACTTTCAACATACAGTGCTTAAGTATAAACATTCTTATTCCAAAAGGTAGAAATAGGGACATAGAAGGGAATAGCACCAAAGCAAGACTGATATCCAGCAGGGCAAACATTGAGTCCTACAGTTCCATGTCCAGCATGCAGGGCAGTCAGTGGGAAGATGTGAACGCCAAAGGGCTTGTGTGGGCCCATCCCTATGACATTGCAGATTGTTGTAGTCTTCATGGCTTCTATTTTGGGCTAGCCTTAGTCACTTCTTGTGGTTTTCTTCAGATGTCCCATGGTCTGGCTTTCTCAACTTACTGGTGTCTTCATCTTTGGCTTTGTACTCACAGCTTCATACAGTACTCTCTCAGGAGCATCTTTCATGACCTCCTAACACTTCTTCTATAATCTAGTTAGCAGCCTCTCTGACCCCACAATTCTTGTATTCTGCATGTGGACAAAACCAACCCCATATGGTGACACTGATGTCTGCCACTAGTTGGAGTTGTAACTGAACCCTTTTGTAACTTGCTGCTGGTTGCAGAGGCCTTTGAGTACCTGAATGGCTGAGCACAGTGAATTGAATTCTAAGGAATCAAACCCCATTCTCTAGGCTCCTGCCATTCTGGAGCATGGTACCCTGGAGATCTCTTTTTAAAGCAATGCTTTTTCACCTTTGCAATTTTGAGCCTGCAAAGGATAGAATCCTGATGATTCTTGTGATGCTCTCTGGTTATTTTTCTCTATTGTCCTGTTCCAAAGTATTTGGCTTTTTTATTTTAATCTTTTCCACAGCCAAGTTCTCCTCTGCTGCATCTTTGCAGGCAAAAATTTACTAGAGCTTCCTTTCTGACCAAACTCAAAACTCTAGAAATCATCCTGCTGGGTTATTTGCTTTTTATTCTGAAAGTAATGCTGAATAAAAGCCCCAACAGTAGCCATGCCACTCCCTCAACATTATATGGCCTTGCAATGTCTTCTGCTAGATTAATTAATTCACTGCTCTTCACCTCAGTCACTTGTGATATCTCAGGACAGGAGCAAAATTTAGACAAATTTTCTGCCAGGCATAACACATGTGAATCCTTGTTCCCAACCGAAATCTCCTGAACTTGATATTTACCAGTTGCATTTCTAAAAAACATGAGGATCTTTTGAGATTACAGTTTTTAGGACTATTTCTTCAGCTGGCATCTCTGAATCTTTCTAAACTCTTTCTGCAAGCCAGTTCCAAAGGCTTGCAAAACCACATGACTAGGTAGCATCACAGTAATGACCCTACTTCTGGCACCAGAATTTTAGTTACTTTCTTCATCTCTGAGACACAGTACCTGACACCTCTAAAGGAGGAAAAGTTTATTTTGGGTCACAGTTTGTAGAAATTTCAGTCCATAATCAGCTTGCTCCAAGACAGGATGGCATGGCAGAGGGACATGGCAGAGGAGAAACAGTTCACGATATGGTGGCAAGAAGCAGCAAGGGATCAAGAGAGAGGAGGGACATATACCCTTCCAGGTCACACCCACAGTGACCCAGCTGTTCCCACCAGGCATTGCCTCCCAGCTATAAACACATCAGTAAACTAATCTAGTAATGAATATAACATTTAGATGTAAATCTACTAGTAGACACATCCACTGGTGAGTATCACAAACCCATGATCCAGTCACCACCCAAAAGCCTTACCTATGAGCAGGAGGCTTGGGAAAACATCTAGATATAACTCATTACAATGGGGGAGCAGGTCAGCTTCTGTTTTAGCTGAAGTATCAATCCCAAACTGTTACCTTATATGATGTTCCCAAGTTGTGAATCCCTGCATCGTCTTTCCATTTTGTCCCTGGTGCTATAAGAAACCCTAAATGCATGGTTTTGAGCTTAATTGCTAATGGTATGATTGCCTAGATATCCAGGAGTATTCAGTGTTTTTCACTTGCAATCACTGAAATATGCTGGATGAAAAGGAAATAACTAACTTTAAATCCAGTGTTAAGACAAAAAGAAACTATACAATCTTTAAAGCACAAAAATGTAGCCAGGGCACCAATCTGGAAGATGAAACATTACCCCACACTAAAGTGTGGGGTTACCCTAAGATCATCATATATGCGGTGTAGTTAGAAACAACAATAGGGACAAAGAACAAAAAACACCTGGTGCCTTAACCTTTTACTTGTAATTATTATTTTACGGTACCGGGAATTGAATCCAGGGATGCTTTATTACTGGGTTACATCTCCAGTTCATTGTTATTTATTTTGAGATAAGGTATTGCTAGGTGGCCTAAGCTGGACTTGAACTTGTTATTCTCCTGCCTCAGCCTCCCAAGTAGTTAGCATGTGTTATTCATTAAGAGTATGATTTGTATTTTCTTCTGAGGTAGTTAGGCACTTAAAAGAAGATTCTAGAACCTGTGACTTTTCACTGATGCCTATGGATGCTCAATAAGGAACTAAAGACAGGACAAAACTTAACCATCATTTTCATATCCTTTATTACCTTAAAACTTTGGAAATAGTACATTACTTATTCAAGAAAAATCAAGAAAACAAAGTTGATTAGCCCTAAGTTTGCCTGACTTCTCATCTACCTCAAGACTGAGGACACCAGGAGTAACTACAGTAAGTTTCAGGAGTTAGAGGGGCATACAGTTATGAGACTTTACAATGTCCAGTTCCAGATCCCCTTTCTGGAACAATGCTTGGAAGCCCCTACCATTGTCCCACACCCGTAGCCATCTGGATTCCAGGAAAAGCATAGTCTCACATGATAAGCATTTCACGGAAATAAGGATTCCTGCAGAGAGAGAAAACCAGGAATGAGATAATCATCTACCAGAGGGTGATTCAGGGCAGCTCATCTTTAGAAGTTGGTCTTCTGCTTTTGTAGGTGGCCAGTCTGACCCTTTCATAAGACTGCCTTCTCCCAATGCTTAAACTGAGTCCTTCCTTGTTTTTTGTTACTTTGCTTTGTTAAGGGACGCCTGACCCATGTCAAAGTTCTTATCATTTTCTCTCTATTTCCATAGAGGACTTTTTGCTAACATATTTTTATTTATTTTTAATTTTTATTATCACTAAAAGCAAGGATCCGTGCTAACCTGTGACAATTGTATCTGTAACCAATAACCTTGGCAGATAAAGCCAAGGCCAAGGCAGGGCAGGCTGGAATGGAAATCCCTGAAAAAAATGTAGATGCTTCAAGTGAGGCCACCCTCAGTAAAATGGAGAATGACAATAAAATATTTCCTGAAAATAGCAAACTTCTCTATCTTGGTTTTGTATTAAAAACAAAGACATCTACCTGGCAGCAAATTTTTCTGTGAGAAAATACATTATTTCTCCTCTTGATGTCTCAGAAGAAACCCGAATTTTCTTACACTAATTGTGTAAGCAGATTGATCAACAGAGGAGGAGCTACAGTTTTGTCTGGTAAATGTAACTCAGATTTGCTTGGCATGGGAATTCATAGCGTCTGATACTTTTCTCTAGATTGCTTCTTCCTGAGCATGTTGTAAGTATGACAGTGGCTCTGCAGGTGTTCCAGGGTCCCGAGCTACCCACACTTTCACCATTCAAAATTTTGAATATCTCAGTGATGGTTAATGTTTGATTTTCTATTTGTGTGTTTGCAATACATCATAATTACATTCATTTTCGGAAATGAGTATATCCACGTCGTGTATCCTGACATTTTCGATCCCTTGACTCCCCTTCCTTCCTCCCTTGTTTAATTTTTTTTAGGTTAAATATTTGAATGTTTGAGTACAACCCCCAGCACAATAAGTTCTGGACAAGCCTGGAACCAGTATGTCACCAAGCTGTAACTTTGGAGCCCTGGGGAACAATGCTGTGTCCTACTCTAATGTCATCTGCTCTGAAAGGTCTTCCCATGGCTGGTCTGGGCTCTGTATCCACTATTGCTCCATATTCCTAATCTGACAGATGTGGGACTTCCTTGATACCTTCTTGAGATCCATGGCTTCTGGGACTCATTCAGGACTCCTGAATGAAGGGGAAATTGTTATTTTTACTAAGGGAGAAAAAAAATGTGAGCATTGATTTATGCTGCGTGTGGGTCTAAATGAGTCTGTTCACCTTTTCTGGGAGTTTCAAATCAGCGATTTGTTTTTATTATCTTGTATTTTAATGAAACATGGGGATTGTCTAGTTGAATAATATGAAGGAAATAGAAAAAAGTGTAAACAGCATAATATTTGGTTCAATATAAGCAAGGAGACTAAAATATCCAGAATCTATGAAAGAGTGGCCTTTTCTGGCACCTCACTCAACTTTCATCTTTTTGTACTTGTCTCTCTTCTGCAGTTGCATACGGGGAAAGTAAAGTAGTCCTTTCTCATCTATGGAGGATTCATTCTAAGATCCCTAATAGATGTCTGCAGCTGCTGCTACTGAACCTGCCAGTCAAACGCTGCAAAACTGAGACAAAGTTACAGCTAAGACGGAAGCTAAATCACTACTGGGCAAGTGGTCTATGCAGCCTGGATATGTGGGACAAGGTGGCAAGTCACAGCTGCAGTGGAACAGACTGCAGAATGACCTACGATTTAAAACTGATGAGTTGTGTATTTCTGAAGTTTTCTACTTAGTACTTTCAGAGTGTGATTGATCACAAGGAAGTGAAGCCACAGAAAGTGAAACAGCATGTAAGCAGGAACTTTTGTGTCCTCTCATTTCATTTGTCCTTCACATTTTTAAAATTTATTTTTCCTTAATGTGCTCTGCTAGGCTTAACCTTAATTGTGTTCACTTGATTGGTTTAAGAAACACCCAGGGGACTAGTAAAGCACCTAGCTGGGAGTGTCTAGGTGGGTCATGGCAGCGTGACTTGGGCACTCTATAGGGTCCCTGGCCCTTGCTTTCTGGCACCGTTCCCCGGCTCTGCTTCTCTCATAAACAGCATGCTGTTCCACCAAGAGTCATAGTTTTGCTTTGGAGCCCACACCATGTGCTGAATTCCCTTAAAATGTGAGCTAAATTAAGCTTCTCATCCTTTAAATTATGGGTGTTGGTGTTGTGTCCCAGTGATGAAACCTGGCTTGTTCATGGTCAAAAGTGGAAATTCTTCAAAGAACTATGTCTTCATGGGATTAAGGGTAGCAACCTACAGATTTTCATTATTTAAAAAAAGGTGGAAATGAAAACAATTAAGTCAGTGTTTTCCTACTGTCTTTTCATGTTTTCAGTTTTCACCCTCCTTGATAGCCATTTTACAAGTTTTCTTCCTCATTATCGTTCCTTCCCCCAAGAAATTTAATACCGCATATATTCTGTATATTTATGTTCTGTGACCTTTTGGAAAGCCATAATCCATTCTAACATCTAAACATTTGTTCATCTGCAGGGTTATAATTTTTTCCCACAGAGTACATTATCCCATTGAGTCTGGTTAAGTGACTATATTTGCTTTTCATTCCATCATAATTAACTAGGACCAGTGAAAAGAACACTCAATACTTGTCTGTAGAGAATTATATTTTATACTTTTTGTGATATTACATCAAAAGTATTTGATTTGTTTGAACATCATTTTTCTCACACATAAAATGAAGTTAAGGTCAAAGTAATTAGCAAGCAAATAAGCATAGCTGAAAATATCTTATATATGTCTATCACAGTGTTCTTGTGAAAGTAACATTTCCTCAGATAAGTTAGTTTATCAAGTCAGGATGTACCACAAACTTTCTTTTCATCTCTTTCATCACAAAACCAGGGGCTTGGCCCCATTAACACAGAACCTCCAGCGTTTGATCAGTAGTAAGGGGGAGGAGGTAACATGCTCTGGTGTTTGAGTTAAGCAAATAGCCAGATAAATTTCTTTAATGGAAACTTTAGTGGGGATTAGTGGGAGAATTTTTCTGGAGATATAGAAGGAGAATTTATGCATAAGGAGGAAAAATTCACTGAAAAATATTTTGGAGTATAATACTGTACATGGTTTAACTCCTATGCATTATTTACAAACAAGGTTTGCATCATTCAGTTCATTTTTTAAAGAAAGAAATTAGTTATCTTTAGGTAAACTAAAATTTTAATGTAAACTTATTTGTAACTCCTGTTTTTAAGTGCAACATCTGTATGTTGTTCTTATAAAATGCATTTAATTTCAACTCTCAACAAATTCTAAATTACATAGTTGACTAAAAATAGTACTACATCTAACCTTTACTAAGCACACAGTATATGCCAGGTCCTAGGTGATGTGTGCTGCAGTTAGTTTACAATCCCCAAATTCCACACTCTCATGAGTTATGAACTACAGGAAGCATTGTTTCATTTTAGTGGCACACCTCTCCCCTTCTACTACCTCATTTCCCATGGTTTCAGTTTCCCTCAGTCAATTGTGGTCTGAAAATGTTAAAGGGAAAACTCCAGAAAGAAGCAACTCATACGTTTAAAAGTGTGTGCCATCCCGAGTAGCATGAAATTTCAGGTTGTCCTGCTCCATACCGCCCAGATTGTGAATCATTCCTTTGTCCATCGTATCCACACTGAGTACCACCCAACCACCCAGCAGCCTCAAAGTAGCTGTCTTGGTTATCAGATTTACTGTTGTGTTATCACAGAGCTTGTGTTCCAGTAAACTTTAATTTACTTAACAATGGCCCCATAGGACAACTGCTGATGAAATTCAGGTGTGCTCCTCCCCCAAAAATGTGTAAAGTGGGCTTTCTTTATGTGAAAAATTGAAAGTTCTTAATAAGGCAAAAAAGAGAATATATATATATATATATATATATATATATGCATATATATGCACTGAGGTTGCTAAGATGTATAGTAAATATAAATCTACTCATAAAATTGTGAAGAAAGCAAAATTTGTGCTAGTTTTGCTACATTGCACCTCAAACTACAGAGGTTTATACCACTGTGCAGAAGTGCTGCTTAAAATGTAAAGGTATCAAATTTGTGTGTGTGTGTATGTGTGTGTGTGTGTGTGTGAAAAAACTGTATGTGCATGGTTCACTATAATAGATCTATGCTTTCACACATGTCATGAAACATATCCCGAATGGATAAGGGAGGAAACCTATGCTCTAAATTGTGTGGGTCAGCAGTTTGATCTAAGCTCATCTGGACAGTTCTGCTGATCTTGTTTTGGGGTCACTCCTGTGGCCTCAGTCCAAGCTGTGTTGGCCTAGGGTGGCTTATCTCTGCTCCACAGGGTCGTGTTCGGCAGCACATCAGCCTGCGCTCAGTTTCCTTGCTGCAGCATCCCAGGGAGGCAATTGTGGAAGCCACGTGGCTTCCTGAGCCTGAGACTCACAAGTCACTGTGCACCTCCACTGCCACGTGTCAGTCAAGCCTGCCTCAGAGCTGTCCAGAGAGCTTATCACGGGAGGAGCTGTCAAGAATCTGTGGTCATTTTTAATTTATGACACACACTTTATAGATGAGTGACTGAGTCTCAGAGGGGTTACACAACGTGCGTAGGATCTCCCAGATAGCAAAACGGAAGCAGGCGAGAATGTTCTGCATTTAGCTGTTTTTTTTTTTTTTAAGCCAAAGTCTGTTCTTTTAACTACATTTTTAACTAGCAGCTCTTTTAACTACACTCAATTATACTTCCTACTCTTCAGAATTTCTCAAAGCACTTGTGAGCTGAATTGTGACCCAACGCATACGCTACACTATATTCAAGTCCCCACATCCAGTGCATCCGTATCTAACTCTATTTGAACGTAAAGTCTTTAAAGTGAAAATTAAGGGAGTCTGTTAGGTTCTCCAACATGACTGTGTCACTAGAAGAAGAGATTAGGACACAGACAACACCCAGAGGGAGAACATGTAAAGACGCAGAGGACAACCACCCAAAAGGCAGCCTGTCCTGCTGACACTTGGATCCCTGGTTTCTAGCTTGCGGAGTTGTGACAAAATAAATTACTTTTGTTTCAGGGGCCCAATCTGGGGTATTGTATTATGGAAACCCTAGAAAACTAATATAGGGCTGTTAAACAGATTGGTTCATATCTTATTTGTAGTGACTATAAGACTGAAAGTTAAATGCTATTGTTACCTAAAAGTGATTTTACATATTTGAAGATTGCTTGTGTCTTAAGGTGCAGTGGAAGAAATAAAGATGGAAAGGAGACAAGGAAAATTGTTATTTTGAAATTGTACTTTTATAAAAGATGCAGGTTCAGGACACAGCTACCCGTCTTCCCTCACAGGAAATTCACCCCAGAAATTCCTAAGCCTGAATAGTGTCTTAAAGGTACAATAAGCCTGTAATTTGGGCCTTAGATTTTCCTCTGATCCTGTAGATTTACAGATTCCACAGAGCATTACCTGACAAGGAAGAAGGAATGCTAATTCAGTACTGTATTTCTAACTTCAAACACATGAAAATGGTTTGCATTCTAACTAGGCCCACTGACAGGTAACAGGAATACACACCCTACATGATCTCTCTAGTGGACATTACCACACCAACACCCACAGCCCGATTTGAATTTACCTGTCTTGAGTACCCACACTCTATTTTAAGTGTGTACCTCTTTAACTCTGCCTAATAAATCTATCTATGCCTCTTTTTTCTCCTTAGTTAATCTGCTTAGCCTCTCAGTGACATGTCCTGAAATGCTTTTCTGTGACAAAAGTTGCATGAACCTTCTAGTTACTTTGTGGGTGGGTGAATTGAAGTCTCTGTCTGTTCTCTGGGAGGGACCGTTGGGGACCCTCCCCTGTGCCCTACCTCACCGAGAAGGGCTTTCTGGTGGTGGTGTCCTATTAGAAGCCAGGTCTTGTGGTTCTTGGTGCAACGTTTTCACTACTAAATCAAGACCTGTAACTCATTTCCTTTTTTAAATTTTTTTTTTTTTGAAGGAACAGAGATACAACAGAACAAGACAGAACAAAGCCAATTGTGACAGTGCAGTGAATTTGGTACAGAACCTCACAGCAGCTTACCGGGTTAACAGTAATAGATACCATTGTATATCACATTATCTTCTCAATAGCTGTCTAGTCAATTAAGTATAGCAAAATCAAACCAAAGACAGAACATTATAAAAATCAATCGAAAGAGAATATTGAATAAAGCAAATAATCATAATGAAACAAAACTGAAAACAACACTTGCTTTCAAAGAGAAGATAGAGGAGACCCCCCATATTTGCTATGTTGCATACAGTCATCCTGCCAAGAGATGCTCAGACCTCTGTCCCCAGTTGCTAATGGGGGGGGTGTTTGGGATGTTTGATTCCAAGCCCGTGCACCAGTAGGCTCAAGAGACACTACTGGTTCTCCTCCTGGCTCACGCTAGAGGAAGGTGCTTACCAAGAGGGTTGGTGAATTGCTTCTTTGTGCAGGCTCCTGGGTTCCACCATGGGTTCCACCATGGCCATGGCCGGATCTCTGAGGCTGTTCTCTGGTTCTCTGTAACTCATATCTAACCTCTCACCCTTCACCTAAGGATATGCCTGTTCTGCTTCGTATTTAGATTCCTTGCTATACAGACAAACTGATGTTGTTTACTTTGAGACATTTCTTAGCACACATTTTGCTTATTTTTTGCTTTTACTTCCTTCATTTTTTCCTCCTCCAGAGCTACTAAATCAGAATCTGCATTTTAGCAAGTTCCTTCAAGTGGTTTGTGAGCATACTAAAGTTCGAGGTGTTGTTCTACTCAACCTTATGAAAAATATATGATATTTTATTCAATTTGATCTCTACATAAGCCCTGAGAATATTCTTACTTTATACAGAATCATAAATCTAAAACACAACTGAAAATGTGGACATAAAAAGCTATAAAGTGTTTGGATTTATTTACTCTAACCTAGAAGAAAGAAATCAGGCAAGACCTACAGGCTAAAGTATAAATGTATAGAATGACAATACAAGTAAAGGTCTTCCTGGCATGGTGGCACACACCTATAATCCCAGCAGGATGAGTATAAATTCAAGGCCAGCCTCGCTAGTGTAGTGAGGACTGTCTCAAATATAAGTGAAAGGGATGGGGACATATCTCAATGGCGATCACTTAACCCAGAGTGCAGGAGGCCCAGTGTTTAATCCTCTGTACTTAAAAATAGAAACAAAAAGGAAGAAAGGAAAGAATGGAAAAGGGAGGGGAGGAAGGAAGGGAAGAAGAAAGGGGGAAAGGAAGATTATGCCTATGCTAGAGGCCACAATCTCTCTTGTCTTTTGTCTGCTCAGTTGTGGGGGATGTGATGCCCTTTGACAATTCCAACCCTGTCTCACTCCCCATTCTCAACCTTACTATAATTAGGGGATTTTTATTGAATGAAGAATATAATTAAAGCATTTTTCAATGTTGGATATAAGAGCAGCTTTTGCTTCTTGAATGTGCCCATGCCTAGGTTTTCTTAAAATGTTTTTATTGATGATGTAACTGAAGTCATAAAAAGAGTGTTCCTGTGTTTTCCAAAATCACAAATGTGGTGGGATGTGTGTGGCACTGACCAATAGTTGTTGCTTATCACCTTTTTTTGACCTCTTATTTAATAGTGGGATTATTTTCTTTAGCCCAGCATACAGCTGTTCAGGACAGAAGCCAAAAGTTTTGGCCCCCCTTGCATCTCAGTGTGGCAATTCTAACTGATGCAACCAATTTTACAGAAATGAAACTTCTGGGATGTTACCCTAAATGGTTTGGAGACAGCTTTCTTCTCTCTTTCTGGCTTTCTGATGGCTGAAATACGGATGTGACAGCTTGCTAGCCTTCATCTTAGACTACAAAGGGAAGCAGTCTTTAGGATGAAGAACCTGATTGAAAGGACTCGGGTCCCTAAAGATCACAGAGCTGTCATTCCAGTGCTGAAGTGTTATTGCTGGCCTTTGCTTACGTAAGATAGACATTAATTTCTATCTTCTTTAAGTCTTGACATTTAAGTGTTATCTTATTTGCAACCAACCCTAATTTTAGCTAGTCCAGAAGACTTTCTTATATATTAAGTGATGAAAGCCAAATTGAAAAGTTCTTAACAAACTGTAATGGTGACACAAACTGCTGTGGAATACAATGGATTAAAGTGTAAATGTCAATATTTTTCTTTACATCTATTTCGCAGTGTAGAACTGAAGAGAACTGGTTAAATAGTAGTTCATAGACAAATGACTTATGTACGTGGGAAAGGTTGACGTGGAAGACCAGCTTTCACACGGAGGAACAGTGTAGAGATGCTGGATAAGGGTAGCCCAGTGCCGGGCTAAATTAAACTCAGCCTCTCAAGTCTCTGCGTAGGCTTACGGATGAGAGTCCTGTACTCAGTCCTGAGCACCATGATCTTTGTGGAGACAGAGAAAGCTAGAGAGTGTTTAAAGAGCAAGCAAGCAAGAAAAGGCCTGGCAACTACATTAATCAGTGAAAGGGGCTGTGAAATATTAGCCTGGAAGAGGAGGAGTTGGAGAATACAGCATTGTTACCCTTAGATAAAAGTCTGATTGCTTATCACTGCCCCCAGCCCAGAGGTTGTAGGGAAACAAACTTCTGCTCCACATAAGGAATAGCTTCTAGACATCAAGGGCTATCCCAGGTGAGAATGGCCTGTTCTGTGAGATGTTGAGATGTGAGATCATCAAATCATCCCTAGCGCTCACTTTAGGTAGAGCAGTTCATGGGGCTGTTGCCTTGCGTGTGTTAACTCATTTAATCCTCACAGACCTGTGAGGCTGATTCTACTTTTATCTCTGCTTTATAGATTTGGAAGTTGAGTCTTAGAAAAGTTGAATAACCTATTCAATGTCATTGGACTGGGAAAAGGCAGCGCCGGGTTTGATGGATGCCACGTTGTTTTTCCGCATTGTTCCTCCCTGGAGCTGGTCAGCCAAGGGTGGGGACAGAGTGGGTGCCAGTTTGTGGCACTTATCAAACAGATCCCACATTAGGCCACATCAGGAGCAGTTGCCCTTTTGTGATCTTGAAACCACTTTCCTAACTCTATTTATAGTAATGACGCTCTATGTGTTTGTCTGGTAAGGGAGTTTTCCTAGAGCCCCAGAGGTAAAAAGACAAAATCATGAAACAGAGAAATGAATTGGAACATCTAAATTTAAATCTTGAAACTTCTATTTCTTAGGTATAGGGTTTAGGGCAGGACATGTAATCTGTTCGAAACCCAATTTCTTTATAAATAAAATACAAATAATTCTATCCAATTTGCAAGATTGTAAGGGCTAAAAATAAAGTAACTGGCCTGGGACCTTTTATATAGTAAATGATCAAAACTGGTAGTTAATTATCATTAACAGCTGGCTTAGGCATGAACCAAGACAGGCATTAGGCTATAGCTTAGTGGTTAGAAAAATTCAGACACTGAAGTTGCTGTGGGATTTAACACAGACATGGAATTTCATTTAGTGGATCTTATTTTTTAATAATTTGATAATGCCTTATTTTGTACTTGTCTAGTATTTTAAAACTTCATGCTTTTGTGTGAAACATATTTTAGAGATTGGGAAACTCACATAAGATCACCAAAAATTAGGCCTCTGAGTGTGTTTTAGGTTTTTCCTATTAGTTACACTTATTCAACACTAAATTAGTGGGAAAAAAATACAGATAGAGAAGAGGTGCATGTGTTGGGGAAACGTAATTACAAACAAAACCTGCCAACTCTGAAAGGTAGAAGAGAAAGAAAAGTTTTGTTATTGCATAAGCATAAAAAAATGTCGTGTGCATTGTAAACACTCTGCTAAAGAGATTGCAGAGGTAGGAAGAATCTCACCCTTCTGTACGGTCAAGCAGATTCAGCCTGTTCCATACTTGCTCCCAAGGCAAATAAGTCATGGGCAAGCAAGCGGACTCGACAGCAGCATTTTATCATGCACAGTTGATTCTAAGCTCAGCTGGAGCTTGGGGTAGACGCTTATGTTTGCTCATTGTCTGTAGCCAAAGGAAAAACAAGTTTCTCGTATCTTCATGACGGGAGGAAGAGTTGGATGACAGGAGGAAGAGTTGGAACTTGGAAATGAGCTCTCGCTGAGGTTGGGCTCACACCCTCACACACTCTGAGAGATAGAGGAGCTGTCTTCACTCTTTTAGAGTTGGTTTCCACGTCTTTGAGGAAACATTCTTGGGTGATAAAATTGGCAAGAGTCTTATTTAGCTTTTAAAACTACATGTGTTTCAAAGAGGTGGAAAAATGATGTTTTCTAAAAATGCAAGAAGAGGAGTCATTTAGTTTTTTTTAAATAGGAAAAATGAAACATTTTCTTTTTCTTACTTTAAACTTATACAAGTCACTTTTTTTGTTGACATCATATGGTCCTGAAACCAACAACCCAAAATTTTAATTATATATGTAAGCTTCAAATTAGCGTATTTTGTTACTTATGCCATAAGAAGCTTTCCATTACTATAACAAAATACTTTAGATGATCAATTTATGAAGAAAAATGATAATATTGGTTCACAGTTTTGGAAGTTCCAGTTCACGTTCAGTGGACCTCATCGCTTTAGGCTTATGATGACAGAGCACATCTTGAGGGGGTATATGAAAAAAACACAGTGAGAAATGATCTGAGGTCACAAAGTCCCCTCAAGAGTCTGGTCCCAGTGACCTAAAGACTCCTTACTAGGCCTTTTCTCCTAAGGGTTCCACTCATTCCCAAAAGCATTACCCTGGGGGACACATGTTTAACACATGGGATTTAGGGGAACATTTAATATCCCAACTAAATTGTTTTATGGCTTAATTGTTTTATAACTATAGAGTTATATATAGGAAGAACCTCTTAGTTGTACTTGTGGTCTCTTACAATTGTAAAAATTCAGATACATGTACTTATTTTGAGAGGGATATTATATATTTTTGAGATTTTTTTTTTAGGATGCAGTTTGTCCCTTTATATTCTTGAGTGTAAAATAATGAACAATAATGTGATTTTCTTTTTTGTGCATATATGTCTAGAATTAAGGGAATGCAAATTAAAACATAAGAATCTAACAGCTCCATGAAAGTTAGGATTCTAAATAACTGATAATTCTAAGTGTTGACAAGGACTCAGTGTATTGCTAATGATCCCCAATCTCTTTTAAAAAATTTGTTTTTCATAGTCACACTCTATAACAGTTGCATTTCTAGGCAACTATCCAGCAGAAATGGGTATGTTTGCCAAAAGATATTCAAGAATTTTCAAGACAATATCATTTGTAAGAGCCATGAACTGGAAATATTTCAAACTTCTGTAAAGAGGCAAATGAATAAGCAAATTGTGGTGCATTTATGCAATGGGATAATGTAGTAATGAAGGAAACACTTCCGCACTCAACAGCCTGGGTGAATGTCTTACACACACACACACACACACACACACATAACCACATACAAAAAGATGTATTGTTTTTAACTCCATTTACAAAACATTGAAAAAAATAAGAAAAATTATTTGATGATATGAAAATTCAGGGTAGTTCTTAAGTTTTGTGAGATGGAAAGGATAAGGCTTGGGAAGCACATGTGACTGTTTTCTGAGGCTTCCAAGGAACGCTCAATTTCTTGATCTAGGTGTTTTATCTATGTGCCCTCTTTGTGGTAGTTCTATAAGATGAAATTTTATGAGAGTATAATTCAACAAAAATGTTTATTTAAAAACACAGTCAAACTTTTAAAGTCTGAACAAAAAGCTCCTACAGGCATTGCTTTTGGGGTTATTATCATACAATCTGATGGAAGCAGGCTCATGAATTTAATTGTAACACATACAGATACTATTCTGCTTAAGAAAATTTGACACGAAAGCACAAAACAAGGGGTTCATTAGATGTTATTTACAAAGGGCTGAATGCTTCCTTTGATGGATCCCTTGAGGACTGATTCTCTTTGTGCATTGAAATATGATTTTCAAATATTTTATTCTAATGGGAAGAAATATATTATGTAACTTTCAAAGTAAATTAAATATTCTTTTTAATTTCTTTATATTTAAAGAAATATAAAGCTTGGTTTTCTTGAGATTCTTCTGAAGTATCATCCCTATCTTTAGTATCATCATTATGTCATAGCATTTGCATCGTACTTAACAGTAACAAAGAGCTTTTTCAATGTTTTTGCAAATCTTATAAGGAATGCAGTTTTTGGCTAGAATTATTTTGGCCTGAACTTGTCTTCATATTTGGGTCATCAAGTTTGAGTCCCAAATCAGCCTCTATACTATGAATTGTAACCTAGCTTGGTGTATGAACTGTAACCTAATATAAGTGCACATAACTGAAACCAGTCAACCAAGTCTCAGCCAATCATAGTAGCTGAACCTCTAGCCAATCAGAGGTTGAAATCTGTCCAAATGTGACCATGTAAGGCAAATATTGACTGCAGTAAATCAAGATGTTTCTGTAGCTCACTTCCTTTTACTTGGCTATAAATACAACTTGCACATGTAACAAGGTGAATGAGATGCAGAATTTTGAAACATCTTTGGTCTCTGGAATGATGTCTGATTCTAGAACCTTTTCTTCTTGTTCAAGTAAACTTTGCTAAATTTAAATAGTCAGTTTTTTCTTTCAAGAGCAGATATTAGTTTCACATTCTACATGAGCAGACAGCTTGAAGGGGCTAAGCTTTTCCAAATATCCCACTGCTCATATGAGGTAAAACTGAACTGTAGTTTGGCATTCCCTATGCAGTAGTCCTTGAATCTGTTATGTATCTTGGTTGCAAACCACAAAAATTAATTCTGGCTGTCATTAGGCAAATTAGAGACAGAAAAGAAAAAAAACGAGAAGAGAAAGTAGAAGAAGGGAGAGAGGAGGAAAGGCAGAAAAAGAAAATAAAATAAGATTTATTAGAAACATATTAGAGGTTGGGGAATCTGTCTTGGAAAAGTCATAGTTACCAGGCAGCTCAGCTGTAGGCAGCTTCAGAAGGTTGGTGATGCAGAAAGGTCAGGTCTTGAGAATGACTCCAAAATCCAAAAAGATTTATTTCCTTGCTCAAAATTCAATGTCGTGGAAGGGAGCCTGATGGGCTGAGTTAATTTCTTGTCCACTCCTTGACTATTCAACTAGGCCAGAAAGATATGAGTCTTTTCATTTCTGGGCAAAGATAGTCAGGAATTTCCCCAGAGACACATTTGAACTAGGGACTTCTCCCAAAAGGGAATTTGAGCACTGATTTGAGTGAGCTGTTGGATACTGGAGAACCAAGAACCTGGCAGTCCTCTTCTATAATACCTTTACTGGAGGAAAAAACCAAGTAGATGATTTATGTTAGCAGCTGCGATTATTGTGGTGAAAGTTTCACGGTTAGTGTAGGAGGGACACTGATTCTAACTGACTTCAGACTGCGGACGTTGGAGCTTGAACCACTCAGCGGTTCCTAGTGTCTCCGCAGCCCTTCAGGGAGCAGGGAGCTGTGCTACTGTAAACTGGGATCCACTCTTGCTTTCGAGTCTAAACGAATTTTCAGCCTTAACCAATAAAGTACAAAATAAGAGCTCATATCAATCGTGCCAAAGTTTCCAAAGGCTGGAACAAACAAAACAGCCAGAAGAAAAAAGCGAATAGACACCTGGGAGAAGACAAGGTAGTGCTCAGTAATGAAGTGTCAAGAGAAGTCCAGTTCTGCCAGTGCAGCAGCTGGAATAGTTTAGGAAAATAAGTGGAATTTTAAGCATATATCAATTTGCTAAAACTTCCATCACATAAGCCATAAACTGGTTGGCTTAAGTAACAGGTATAGCATTTATTTCCCAAAATTCTGGAGGCTAAGAAGTCTGAGATCAGGCTATCAGCAGGGTAGGATTCAGAGGAGTGGGAGGCAGTTCCAGGAAGTTTCTGGGAGTTCCAGGCCCCTCTCCCAGCTTCTGGTAGTTTCCCGGTGTCGCTTAGCTTGTGGGTGCATCACTCCAGTCTCTGTCATCATGCTCACACAACTGTGTCTCTGTGGTATCTACCTCTACATCCAAGTGGGGATTTGGATTCCCTTTTTCATAAAGGGGCAGATTCCCTTTCATGCAATTGCACAAGTCATGTTGGATTAGGGCCTACTTCTGCTAATTTCATTCTAATTTGATTGCTTGTATCAAGATCCTATTTCCAAATAAGGCAATATTGCAAAGTACTGAAGGTTAAGGTTGAAACATACATTTTTGGAGTACATAGTTTAATGGAGAAAATGTTTATTAGTCAAGAGTAATATTTTTCAGTATCTTTGGCACCAAAAGATATGTTCACTATGTCTCATATATAGGAACAGCTTGGTTTGTAAGAAGGTCAGTGATTTTTCCTAGGCTCAAATGACAATGTCGAGGCTGCAGATTTTATGTTCTGTAGGCCTGACCCTTATTAGTTCTGCTCAGCTTCTGGTTTTGTGTGGACTGAAAAGTAGAAATCCTGCCTCTGGGGAAATATTGGTAGTGCCATGTGGTGTTCAACACCTTAATTTTATTGAGATTTTTCATGTATTCCATTTCAACCTTTAGTTTCCAAACCTTTTGTAAGGATTTTCTATCATCAATAATTTTTTAATGCTTAAATATGATATTGCTGGTGGGGAGGTGTTACTGTTTGGAATTTAATGATAACTAGCATTTATTAAACAAACATGAGTTGATGAAACAGAGAAAAGAATGAGGCCCTTTCCTTTACCATTTGACAGCTGTTGGGGTGGGAACTGATTGATAGTTTCATGCCTCTCTCCCTAGTCTGCTGAAGGGTGGTTTGGGTGACCCTCCCTTGTTACCTGACTTTGGTGGCCACACTCTGGGACATGATAGTACTTGCAGCTCTGAAAGGACCCATGAGCTGGCTGATAGCTTCAGTGCACCTCCCTACCCCAGGCAGCTTAGATCCTGCTGCTGTGTCCTTGAGGAGTGGCTGGAAAACCATGCTTGATGGACCAAAGACCAGGAAGGGCTGGTGCCCATTGCTAATATCCCCCAAGTTTCCAAGTCCTAAGTGAGTTATGATCATCACAACTGCTTCTTCTGGAGATGCCTTGAAAGTAGCTACTGGGGTAATTTCAGCCCAGGGATTTTTTTGTAGAAACAGAGAGCCTTTAAGAGCTCCAGAGAGTGGTGGGAACAGCAAAAATGTCAGGAGCACCGGAGACTGCAGCAAACCATGGAGAGCCCGGGGCGGGGTGGGGGCAGTGGAAACTGTGAGAAGAACTCCAGGAAATTCCTAAGGGGACTGTGAGTACAAATTCCTCAGGGGACTGTGAGTACTGTGTGCTCAGAAGCCTAAAAGGTTAATGAATCGCCTCCAAGACCCATAACACTCAGCCTGGAACACTAAGAGCTAAGAGGCAGTGGCACGTAAAGCCTGGAGCTGCGAACATCAAGCAAGCCGCATTTCGCCAATTCATGATTTCTAACTGAATACAGCAAGATCCCTCGACTGATTGGTGATACCAGAAAGATAACATCTTAATATTTACTTATCAAAATATTCCCACTTTATATAGGAGACAGCTAAGGCTGTGATTTCCCTGATTTTTGAAGGTCATTCTCTAAGAGATACTAGAATCAAACTCAGGCTGATTCTAAAATCCTGGGGTCATGCTACAGAGTACAGCATCAGAAACAGTTCCAACAACTGGAGATTATCCAGAAATTTGCCTCTTGGTTCTTTGTTTCCAAATATGTCTTGTAAAACAGGTAACTAGAGATTATCTGACATATTTGCTGAGTATAACAACAATATTGTACTTGACTGTTCTGCATTATCTTGTAGGGAAACTATCGGGAAAGAGTAGAGGAGGTAGGGGGGAGGTGGGGCAAAAGTTGGAGAAAAGGAAGCCAGAGAGGCTGTATCAAGTCAAGTGCTGAGTTTCCAGCCTACACGGGACTGTACGGGCTCTCCTGATCCTCTAATGCTTGAACAGATAGGTGGGACTGAAGGACTCTTCCGCTCCACAAGTGGGCCAGAGGGCTCTGAAAGTGCCAGGGGTTGTTCCCCGAGAGCTGGCTAGAGAAGGCTAGAACGTTTAGGACTTGGGAAAAAGTCAGTATTAAATAGCAACCCTTTGTATTATGTGTTCCGCATTAGTAGATACAGCCAACTGTGTACTAAGCAGATTTGAAAAAAATTGTGTGTGTACTAACCATGTACTGATATTTTTTGTCATTGCTCCCTAAATAATATAATAAAATAACTATTTATATCACATTTGTATCGCATTAGGCTTTATAAACAATCGAGAGATTATTCAATGTGCACAGGAGGGTATGCATAGATCACATGCAAATGCTGTACCATTTTATTGAAGAAACTTGAGCATCTGGGGATTTTGACATTTCAGAGGTGGAGTGAAACTGAAACCAGTCCTTTGAGGAGACGGAGGGACAACTCTGTTGGAGAAATTCTTTTTAGGTGTCGCCACTTTATTATAAAAGAATTACTTTTTCCTTGGACCCAGCTTGGCCTCCTCTGAGCAATATACTCAGTGCTGAGCGATGGCTGAGTCTCCAGGTACCTGTATCTGTACTACATGGTGTTCAATCTCTATTGGTTTGGGAAAAATGAAGACTCAGCTACCTCTAGTAACAAATGTTCATCCTTGTGTCTGGTAATGAATCAAAACAAAACAAAACAAAACAAAACAAAACAAAACAAATCAAAACTTCCTGATTGCAGCTCTGGGGGAAGTGCATCCGTGAAGCTGGATTTATTAAATTATCCTTTGGCCTCTGAGTGTGCCGCAGGCTTTATCCTGGAAATGGGCCACCTCAAGTACACACAGGGGTTCCTGAAGAAGTTATTCTTGCTGTCAGTCACATTTTGTATTTGGAAATTCTCCATTGCAAAAAGTGTCAGCTTCCAAAATGCCTGACTGCTTTCTTCAACGCCTTTGCAACGCAGTGGTCCCGTCGCTTTCTGCTCTGTTCTGTGAAGGTAATCTGCTCTTTTTCTCCCTTGTTCCTTGACTGAGTGTAAACACTGAGGGCTTTGGCAGTGTTTTGGGATGGTCTCGAGGTGTATAAACAAACCCACCAAGGTCTTTGAAACTCATTTGTTTCCTCTAGGAATGTGCTGATGCGCCCACAGCCGCCTCTGTGAGGGAGAATAAAAGCGATGCTCTGATGACTAAGTTGGACGGTGAATAGAGGCTTCTGACACCAGGTACTGGCTGCCCAGCAAGGCACGAGTTTGTTCCGTGGCAGCAGAAAACTGCTCCGTACGCCAATAGCAAGGCTGGGAAGTGGCCTGATGCAAACATAGCCCAATCCTGACAGCACCCCAGCTCTGCTCCCCAGTGAAAGCCCGGAGCACAGCCCTCTCTCTCTGCTGACACTGCATAACCCTCACAAAGCCACCCTGTTAGTCCTGGACGCAGACTTCCTACAGCTACACATAGAACAGAGGGAGAGTAACACACATTAGAAACGCAGTGAGGTGCCTAAGGGGCAATATTTAAATATGCTCATTTATCTAGATTCTGATCTTCTTTTGTTCAGTTTCTTGGTAGTGTGAATGCAATAGTAGGAGATATTTTTTGTTCTGGACAGCGTATACTGAAATAGTCCTTGGTCTCTAGATTTCCTGGTCTGACTCTTAAACCATGAGGCAACTTAACAGGAAAGATGACAAATAGCACATGTATGGAGTGGACAGGAGAGGGGGAACCCATGGCTATGCCAGTTAGGGAGGGCTTTATGGGTGAGCACTGGTACACTGTCCCTAAACAGAAACCATGCGCTCTTCTTCCAGTCCTAGTGGCCCCTTGGTGCTCATAAGCACGTTGGCAGAAGGAAGTTTCATCATAGCAACAACCAGATAACGTGGCAGAGCAGAGTGTTCCTTACGACTTGTCATCTTTATATTCTTAGTTGGAAATATCTCTGTATTCTGCTAGGTTAATAGAAAAGGGTTACTCATTTATGTTGGGATACCTAAAAGGAAGTGCTTCGGGGTTACTGAGCAAAGGGTGTTAAATAATTATAAAGTGCTATCAATATTCAGTAAGAACTACTGAATTTTAATAGATTATTTTGTTATTTTTACAGTGTGAATTTACATTAATTCACATTGAAAAGAAAAAGATAAGACTAAACGTTCAAGTTACTGTCACCTCTGAACTCAAACTATTGGAGCAGTTGGCTGTTACAAGTGTTACTAGGCAAGAAAAATTATCTACACTTTTTCTTGGGGAAATGGTATTTAGAGCATCATATGTTTACCAGCTACTGCTAATTCATTCTGAAAATCCATAAAATAGAAATAATCTCAAGAGATTTATACTTGTAAGGTGAAATTCTCTTTTCTTTAGAAAATAAGAGTACTTTGAACAGCCAAAGAGCCACATTATATCACAGAGGACAAAAAAGCAACATGAAATGTTGACAGAGAAGTAGGAGTGGGAATATTGACAACGTGTTCCTTGTTTCTCTGCCCTGTCTCCTAATCCTTCTTTACTTCCCTGGCCCTCGTCCTGGCCCTGGCCTCTCCTTCCTCTCTTACACTTTTCCTTTTGCCCTATGTGAGGGCTTCTCTCTTAAGCGTTTGTACACGGAATCTCAAAAGTAATCATTTGTAAGTTTGTAATCATTTGTAAGAACAAATATTTTGATCCTTTCATTCTATAAGCAGAAGTTTCTAAGAATTTGAACTGAATTGAATAGGTTTTGGACTCACTGCATTGGAAATACCAAATGTTGGGAAATGGCTTGTGTGTGTAAAGCTGTCGAGAGCAGTCTCATAACCACAAGTCTTTGGCACACTTTACGTAATTCAGTTGCCCAGGGCATGGGAGGGCATGAGAGGGACAGGGATATTGATGTCACATTGGGAAATCTGCCTTGATGAACCCAGGACTGATGAGTATTCTCATTGGGATTCTACCTACAGACTGAAGATCATAGTTAAGTGCTTAATTAAAAAGCTGAAAAGATACAAAGGAATAAACTTCAGAGAGTTTTCAGAAATCGATTCATCATAAATTCCTGCAGGACTAGCTACTAAATTTACAATACTGTTACCAAAAGATCTGGACTTTGCAGTTGACTTAGGGGAGAATAGCTAACTGGGCTCTTTGGTGGTTACTTTTTATATCCTACCAGAGATAAGAATTTGCTATTGCTAGTCATCATATTTCTCAAAAGGTCAGTCAAATAGAAGCAATTATGAGAAGTAAACCATGAGGTAGTTTTTATGCAGTTGTCAAAATAAGGAAGGGAATTTTTTTCTAGTAAGTGAAGCAAGTTTAATCTTATCTGTGCATAAGTAAGAAAGACAGTCATGAGAAATCTAAGTATGAATGACTCAGATAAGTAGCCAAGTATAAGTATTCAGTCATGCACAGCAGTGTAGAATTCAACTCTAAGGTTTCATTTCTTGTTTTGAGATGATCAGACTTCTTGAAAAAAAAAAAATGTGAAGTCCAGATGTACCAATGGGGAGAAGTAAAGTCATCTGTGAAGGAAAGTTTTTATGGGAAGAGAGGTTGCTACCATTGTTTCTAGCACTTTGCATGTCTGACCTCATACACTCTTTTTAGTAACTGTGAAGTTGATGTAATTATCCACATATTTCAGGTGTTTACCATCAGGGAAGTGAAGTAAGTTTTGCAAAGTCTCATAGACAGTAAGTGACTTCAGAGAGTCCCAATCCATTCTGATTCCAGGTTTCAAAGCCCATCTTTCTTTCCTTCTGTTCTCCTTGTCTAGATGAACATCTATGGCACCCATTACGGGGAAATGGAACCCCCACAGGAGCTGCCTAGCAGATCAGTGAACGAATGCAGGGAATCTCACTGCTGGGTCACAGAACAGAGCATGTTAATTCTACTCTCCTACCTTTAAATCAGTTCAATCCCTTGTAACAAACTGTCTCCAGCATGAGTACTTGTTCACCTGGTCTCTGGTTCCATCCTCTTTCTCTGACCTTTTTAGCATTTTATCTTGACTTTCTACTTTACACCTATTTATCTTCCTGCCTTCCCCTGTTCACACCGCTCTGGTTTCTCCTCTACATATCCCTTAACCAGGATCCCATGATTTCAGAGTCTGCTATGCACTTCTCCCTGTGGGATCTGTGGGCCAGGCCTGCTCACCTGGGATCTCTACCACAGGATGAGAACATACAGAGAAGTACAGTCAGCAGTACCTGTATTTGGACACTTTTCTTAAATGTCCTTAATCCACTGCTTTGAAAGTATTGCTTAATCCATTGCTTTGAAAGACATCAAAAGTATACATAGTATTTTTGTAAATTTTTTTTTTATTTGAAAGAGAATAAAACAAAAGGGGGCAGTACAGAGCAGATCAGAACAGGACAACATAGGCAACACAGTACTTTACATTAAGTCAACTGGACATCAACAGTATCTAACACCATATCTCTTACTCTGCTGTAGTTTGAGCATAGTTTCAAATACAATAATATCAAACATAACACAATAGTATAAAGCCATGCATAGAATGAAAGAATTACAGGGCTTTCTGAACCGAATAACAGAAAATGATCAATGGGTACTATAATATCTCATTTTTGATAAAAAAGAAAAAAATTTGTTTGAACTATCACACATATTCAAATTCCAATAAGACACAATGT